>SJYT01070113.1:67965-101962 GCA_006410635.1 Cephalophus harveyi | reverse complement strand
CTGGTTCCTCTGCCTTTTCCAAAACCAGCTTGAACATCAGGGAGTTCACGGTTCATGTATTGCTGAAGCCTGGCTTGGAGAATTTTGAGCATTACTTTCCTAGCATGTGAGATGAGTGCAATTGTGCGGTAGTTTGAGCATTCTTTTGCATTGCCTTTCTTTGGAATTGGAATGAAAACTGACCTTTTCCAGTTCTGTGGCCACTGCTGAGTTTTCCAAATTCGCTGGCATATTGAGTGCATCACTTTCACAGCATCATCTTTCAGGGTTTGAAACAGCTCAACTGGAATTCCATCACCTGCACTAGCTTTGTTCATAGTGATGCTTTCTAAGGCCCACTTGACTTCACATTCCAAGATGTAAAGCTCTTGCAGTAGGTAGAGCTAAACTCCTTGTTTATGATTATTATTATTAGTGTGTACCAGATGTCTTTGGGGGTCTTAGTTCCCCAAGCAGGGATTGAACCCAGTATTTGCTGTGAAACCACCAAGTCCTAACCACTGGACTACGAGGGAATTCCCAGTGCTGTTTGTTTTATAGTTCTGAAAATTGTGGCTTAGAAAGATGAAATGGCCAGCATCATCTTGTCAATAAACAGTGCACTTGAGTCTCAAACACAAAGTCTCAAAGTTTCTTTCTTCCTAGTGTCATTTTCTGTGCACTGCTCTCCATCTATTATGCCTACTGGAAAATGAGTTCTCTATTTCATTTTGATGCCCATCCAGAAAGACATAACATTCATGTATTTCTGTTTGAGACGCTTTGTGACCTATCCAATTCACAATCCCTTTAGAATGTACCAGAAGCAATTAAACATCATTCATTCAATGCTCTTCTAATTTTAGTCTGGCTTCTGTAAATTAATATTCATATTCCTTTCCCTTGGACAGTTTCTAATTTCCAAGGAAATCAGAACTTGTTTTAATCTTACTCCATCTTCCCAAGTTTTGTTGCACTTTAAGCAGCTTAAAATGAACAACTTGGGAATGGGTAAAAAACACAAAGATGGCTTGATATTCTGCACCAGGAAGATGAAAGATTAGAAAGCTTATTCCTTTCCCAAAGCCACATCCCTAGGAGAGCATTCTGAAACATTCATCCTTGTAGTTCTGATGTTCTTTTGGTGAACAAAGGTGGTCTGTCAGGTACAGTGGCAATATCCAGGTTTAGGAAAACTCAACAGATCGACATTTAAAGATGACAAATATCGGACAGGAACCTGTATGAGTAGTTGTCTGCAAAATATACTAAAAGGAAAAAAAAAAAAACGTTTCTTAGCTTGGAAGGTGTGAAGGGCATGTTCATATTTTCTTAAATGCAGGAGGGTACTTAGGCATATGGCATAAATCTAAGCCAAATGTATTAATAATCTTTCAAACCAGCCTGAAGTAACTATTTTCTTACTTCTATTTAGTAATTACCTGACTTATAGCTGCAGGAGGTAGACTGAGTTCATGTCACTGTGTGGAGGCCCTGATAACTCATGTCACTCAGTTGCTAAAGCAGGTAGATGTTTATATAGTGAAAGTGAAGTTGCTCAGTTGTGTCCAACTCTTTGTGACCCGTGGACTGTAGCCCACCAAGCTCTTCCGTCCATGGGATTCTCCAGGCAAGATTACTGGAGTGGGTTGCCATTTCCTTCTCCAGGGGATCTTCCTGACCCAGCGATCAAACCTAGGTCTCCCACATTGCAGGCAGACGCTTTAACCTCTGCACCACCTGGGAAGCCCTTAAATACAAGAATCCAAGTACTAACATCAAAGATTTCAAGGGAGGAAAGGAAGCCAGGTGGAAAGAAGAAGGGGGAGGAGGCGGGAGAGGGAGGGGAAAGGGGTGACCTTACAGAGGTCTCCTGCCACCTACAGATACCCAGGCGTTATGGGACTTTTCCCTGGGCCTCCAGAGAAGGGAGGACTGGAACTCGGCCCTACCAGAAATCAGACCAGACCAGAACCAGAATTCTGGTTCTCTGCCAAGAGGAGGTGATCAGTCTCCAATCCTTTCCTTTCATGGTAGAGGGGTCTTTATATTCACCGTAAAGTACAAGTTTGCATTTGTGTGATTCTTTGACTAATGTTTATCTCCAAACCTGGAAGTATACCACAAGAAGGGGAGTGAGTGACGTCGCTCAGTCGTGTCCGACTCTTTGCGACCCCGTGGACTGTAGCCTACCACATGCCTGCATCCATGGGATTTTCCAGGCAAAAGTACCGGAGTGGGTTGCCATTTCCTTCTCCAGAGGATCTTCATGACCCAGGGACTGAACCCGGGTCTTCTGCATTGTAGGCAGACGCTTTACCATCTGAGCTACTGGGGAAGTGCCACAAGGAGGGGAGCTATCTATAAACAAACAAATGAGATTCTAGGGTTTAGAATAGCACCTACTGCACCATAGGAATTTAATAAACATTTAGGGAAAGAATGAAGAAACAAGTCAATACAAATAAATAAATGAGTGTGTGAATGTCTGAAAGAATGAATGACAAACTGCAATAGGTAGAAGACCAGACCTCACGTCCATCCAGACCATTAGGAATATTGACTGGTGCACATAGAGCATGTTGGTGTTCGCATTGTAGGCTCATAAGTTTCATAAAATGCTCAAAAATGCATGTGATTTGGTCTCCAAGGGTCTGTGACTTTTAAAATGTGGAACAAGCCAGTTTCCATGTGAAATCTTTTCGCTAATGTACAGTGAAAATTATACAAAAGAGTTACAGTGAAAAGCAAAAGTAAAACAAGTAAAATAGTTGAATATTTTTATTTCTGTACTGTAAAAGAACAGAGTATCTCTAGCTTCCCTAATTAGTGTGTAGTTCAATTATTCCATTGCATACTATTTTGTGGTTGGACTATTTGGGATGCAATTAAAAAGCTCATGCTGTATGTCCCAATTACATGTCATTTGGAAGGTGAAGGTGAAGTCGCTCAGTCGTGTCCGACTCTTTGCGACCCCGTGGACTGTAACCTACTAGGCTTCTCTGTCCATGGGATTCTCCAGGCAAGAATACTGGAGTGGATTGCCATTTCCTTCTCCAGGGGATCTTCCCGACCCAGGGATCGAACCCGGGTCTCCCGCATTGGAGGCAGACGCTTTAACCTCTGAGCCACCAGGGAAGCCAAAATAATGTCATTTAATGATAACACTAAATGTAACTTTCATAAGGTTTATAAGAATGATATAATTTAGCAACTGCTAAAAGAAAACAATATTTTAAAGTGATTTTTTGTAAGATCCATTTTTTAAAAACATCTTTCACAAATTTTTTTCTAAGCAATTTCAAAGTTGTTATATTTACTCCATAGGAAGCATGCATTTGTCAGAGGGAAAGTTGACCAGTATTAATCATTAGGGATCATTCAATCACTTTAATAATTCTCATTGTGCCTTGCTAGAAATTTCTCAACTTAAAAACAATTTATTTTTCAGAAAGTTCCTGGTGTGCTGACATTTCTTCCATTTTAATTAATTGAGGCACTTCACTTGTATTGATTGTCTTTTCATATGTATTACAGGTGAAACAGAAAATGGAATTATACTTTACTCAATTTCAAATGAGGAAATAGCATTGTTTTGTGATTAGAAAATCGCTATTATTTTGTTAGAATTAACAGGAAAAAAATCAGCTTGTCCTTTTTCATCTTCTTATAGAAAGTTGACTCAAATAAATTAACTCAAAGTACAAAAGAATGAATAATGGGCAACTGGAAAAATCCTATATAAGATGAATGAAAGCTGACAACTTCAATTACAGTTTGAACTGTCTCTTTGTGTATGAATGTGATTTAATGGAAATCTGATATTCAATAAACCTGACTTTCTTTATGATTTATAATAGCTAGCCTTAGGTTACCCAGATATATTTTATAGTGTAAAATGGCACAATGCCCTCTTCCAGTGATATGCAAAATTTTCCATCAACCAAGAATCAAAGGATACTTTTTCTGATCAAAAAGAAACATATGTGTGATGCTACTGCTGCTGCTGTTAAGTCACTTCAGTCGTGTCCGACTCTGTGTGACCCCATAGACGGCAGCCCACCAGGCTCCCCCATCCCTGGGATTCTCCAGGCAAGAACACTGGAGTGGGTTGCCATTTCCTTCTCCAATGCAAGAAAGGGAAAAGTGAAAGTGAAGTCGCTCAGTCGTGTCCGACTCTTAGCGACCCCATGGGCTGCAGCCCACCAGGCTCCTCTGTCCATGGGATTTTCCAGGCAAGAGTACTGGAGTGGGGTGCCATTGCCTTCTCCATGTGTGATGCTAGTGAATGGGAATTTTACTGTACACTCTAACCCAGACTCCAAAACCCCTTCTTTCATTACTTGAAGCAACACAAAGAATCTGCTGATGATGTTATGTCTAATTACCGCCCCACATCCATTTACTTTCTTCCACCTCAGTTATGTATAAGACAATGTGAAAAAAAAAGTTATTCCTGAAGACATTTTCCTGAGGACTGGTGTCTGTTTATATGACCCAACTTGAAGTCACAAATATTTTCTTTTTTTCAATCTTACTTTAGGAAGCTTACTGCAGATCAAGCCCTCTTCAAAAGCATAATTAAACTGAAATTCAGGTTAATGATTTATTTGAACTATAGCTCTAAATGTATTCGTATGCATATTTTCCTTTGAAAAAAACCTATTAGAAAATATCACAATGTTATGACTTTATCTAGCTCCACAATAACTACCATATTCTGATTCTATATAAATATGCATCCTCAAATTATTTTAGATAATAGAATAGAAGATAAGAGATGTGTGTTCCAGGAAGGCTATTTAGTAATTAACATGACTTGTCTCATTGACATAACAGCAATGACAATGAGATTTATTATCACCATTTTACAAATAAGGAGTTTTGAGATTTAAAGTAGCTTTCCTAGTCACACAACATCCTGATAGAACCAGGACACAAACTAACATCTCCAGAATATAAGACGGTTATATACACATTATGATTTGTGAAAACTTATGTTTGTTAAGATTCTGATTAATTCAACATGATTACTGTGTATCTGTTATTTGAGTATCCCAGATGTCTATCTACCTGGGATTATTGGCAGTTAGGTTCCCTGGAAGCTGTCTCTGAGACTTAGACTAGCACAAGGAATATTTATTAGGCTGGGCTTTTAGGATCAAACAACAAGGAAAGAAAAGGAAGGAAGGAAGACTGGTTAGAGGGAGAAGTTTAGAGAGGAGTCAGTCTCAGTGAAGACCCAGCTGGGCCTGCAGAGAACACCAAGGTTTCAGGGGCCTTTCTTATATGTTCCAGGTGGGGCCAAGAGAATTGGACATTTATTGTCCTTCATAGCTGATCATCAGACACAAGCTTCCAGGAGAACATATGTAACCTTTCTTTAACCAAGGTAATACAGGATGGTGTGACAGCATGGGATCTCTGTCAACAATACTCCCTTCAGCCGCTGAAACAGACCTTCAGCCTGAAGAGAATCTGAGTTGTCCATCATAACATTCATATTCATGTGGATAGAGATAACTCTACACATTTATGCACAGATAGAGCAAAACATAGAAAACAAAATTTAAATTTTAGGTGTACACACACTGACAACTAGCTTGGACTACATATTATTATTAAAAAAATAAGCGCAAAGCTTAGCTTCTTAATCAGATCTTTCAATATAGACAAACGCACTTTGTTGAGAAAATAATAGTTCAGGAAAATAAAACACAAATGCATCTTCTAACCTAAAAAGCAAGGAAGTGTGACTTTATTAATACCTTTAAAGTAGTGGTGAGGAATTCAGACCCATCAATATATCTGTCCACTAAGACTTAACCATTTCTTTGAAACAGACCAGAACAGGAGATTTAGTTTCATAAGCTAAGTGGAGCAGTTCATTTGAGTTGGTAAAACGATGTGTTTAAATTTCACAAACACTTGTAGATATGATTTTCTTACATCTCTTTCCCAAATGAGGGAAGTTTAGAAATAGGAGATACAAGGGGGTCATTCTCAAATTCCCAGAAAGTGATAGTTAAAATGAAAAGCTTATTTCAAAGATTAGAAAACTTATCTTAGCAAAAGGACCTAAGGAGTTAGCCTGCAAGGTGTAAGACGGTACCCTGATGTCTACAGAATAAGGGTTGTGTCCAGATGTGTATAAGAGACAGGCCCCACACACACACACACCTTACTGGTTAATAGTTTATTAAATTTTAGTTTTTCAACTTTAAAGAAAAAAAAAGACCGTGATTATCTTTCTAGCTTTTCTAAATGAGACTTTATTTTTCATCCTTTGCAGTTTCATTCCATACTTTCTTCTTTCTAGAAAGAGCCCCAAATCCTGTCTCTTAGGACAGTGGTTTGGTTGAGAAGGATATTTGGATAAATGGGAAAATGTGAAACAGTTACTCAAGAGTCTTTTTGAATATAATAGATTGCATCAAGGGGGAAAGTTAAGAGGGAAGGGACCTGTGAGGTCTTTAATACCAGAATGAGTTTGGCTTCTGATGAAGAATGATGAGGAATAAGAATTATGTGGAAATGTGACATTCAATAAGAGTGGTACTATATAGTATCTGTAGTTAATTACATTTTACAAAGCTCTTCTATGCCTCAGTTCAGTTCAGTCGCTCAGTCGTGTCCGACATTTTGCGACCCCATGAATCGCAGCATGCCAGGCCTCCCTGTTCATCACCATCTCCCGGAGTTCACTCAGACTCACGTCCATCGAGTCCATGATGCCATCCAGCCATCTCATCCTCGGTCGTCCCCTTCTCCTCCTGCCCTCAATCCCTCCGAGCATCAGAGTCTTTTCCAATGAGTCAACTCTTCTCATGAGGTGGCCAAAGTACTGGAGTTTCAGCTTCAGCATCATTCCTTCCAAAGAAATCCCAGGGCTGATCTTCAGAACGGACTGGTTGGATCTCCTTGCAGTCCAAGGGACTCTCAAGAGTCTTCTCCAACACCACAGTTCAAAAGCATCAATTCTTCGGTGCTCAGCCTTCTTCACAGTCCAACTCTCACATCCATACATGACCNGAATTTTGAGCATTACTTTCCTAGCATGTGAGATGAGTGCAATTGTGCGGTAGTTTGAGCATTCTTTTGCATTGCCTTTCTTTGGAATTGGAATGAAAACTGACCTTTTCCAGTTCTGTGGCCACTGCTGAGTTTTCCAAATTCGCTGGCATATTGAGTGCATCACTTTCACAGCATCATCTTTCAGGGTTTGAAACAGCTCAACTGGAATTCCATCACCTGCACTAGCTTTGTTCATAGTGATGCTTTCTAAGGCCCACTTGACTTCACATTCCAAGATGTAAAGCTCTTGCAGTAGGTAGAGCTAAACTCCTTGTTTATGATTATTATTATTAGTGTGTACCAGATGTCTTTGGGGGTCTTAGTTCCCCAAGCAGGGATTGAACCCAGTATTTGCTGTGAAACCACCAAGTCCTAACCACTGGACTACGAGGGAATTCCCAGTGCTGTTTGTTTTATAGTTCTGAAAATTGTGGCTTAGAAAGATGAAATGGCCAGCATCATCTTGTCAATAAACAGTGCACTTGAGTCTCAAACACAAAGTCTCAAAGTTTCTTTCTTCCTAGTGTCATTTTCTGTGCACTGCTCTCCATCTATTATGCCTACTGGAAAATGAGTTCTCTATTTCATTTTGATGCCCATCCAGAAAGACATAACATTCATGTATTTCTGTTTGAGACGCTTTGTGACCTATCCAATTCACAATCCCTTTAGAATGTACCAGAAGCAATTAAACATCATTCATTCAATGCTCTTCTAATTTTAGTCTGGCTTCTGTAAATTAATATTCATATTCCTTTCCCTTGGACAGTTTCTAATTTCCAAGGAAATCAGAACTTGTTTTAATCTTACTCCATCTTCCCAAGTTTTGTTGCACTTTAAGCAGCTTAAAATGAACAACTTGGGAATGGGTAAAAAACACAAAGATGGCTTGATATTCTGCACCAGGAAGATGAAAGATTAGAAAGCTTATTCCTTTCCCAAAGCCACATCCCTAGGAGAGCATTCTGAAACATTCATCCTTGTAGTTCTGATGTTCTTTTGGTGAACAAAGGTGGTCTGTCAGGTACAGTGGCAATATCCAGGTTTAGGAAAACTCAACAGATCGACATTTAAAGATGACAAATATCGGACAGGAACCTGTATGAGTAGTTGTCTGCAAAATATACTAAAAGGAAAAAAAAAAAAACGTTTCTTAGCTTGGAAGGTGTGAAGGGCATGTTCATATTTTCTTAAATGCAGGAGGGTACTTAGGCATATGGCATAAATCTAAGCCAAATGTATTAATAATCTTTCAAACCAGCCTGAAGTAACTATTTTCTTACTTCTATTTAGTAATTACCTGACTTATAGCTGCAGGAGGTAGACTGAGTTCATGTCACTGTGTGGAGGCCCTGATAACTCATGTCACTCAGTTGCTAAAGCAGGTAGATGTTTATATAGTGAAAGTGAAGTTGCTCAGTTGTGTCCAACTCTTTGTGACCCGTGGACTGTAGCCCACCAAGCTCTTCCGTCCATGGGATTCTCCAGGCAAGATTACTGGAGTGGGTTGCCATTTCCTTCTCCAGGGGATCTTCCTGACCCAGCGATCAAACCTAGGTCTCCCACATTGCAGGCAGACGCTTTAACCTCTGCACCACCTGGGAAGCCCTTAAATACAAGAATCCAAGTACTAACATCAAAGATTTCAAGGGAGGAAAGGAAGCCAGGTGGAAAGAAGAAGGGGGAGGAGGCGGGAGAGGGAGGGGAAAGGGGTGACCTTACAGAGGTCTCCTGCCACCTACAGATACCCAGGCGTTATGGGACTTTTCCCTGGGCCTCCAGAGAAGGGAGGACTGGAACTCGGCCCTACCAGAAATCAGACCAGACCAGAACCAGAATTCTGGTTCTCTGCCAAGAGGAGGTGATCAGTCTCCAATCCTTAGTTCAGGCTGAGGGCCCTTCGACCAGATTCCTGCGTCCATGACTGGGAGACTAGAAAATCGGAAGGATAGGAAAGGTTAAGGAGAGGAAAGAGAGAGGGAAGGGGAGAGAGGTCAATAAAGTCTCTTGTTCCTTACCAGTCAGGGCACTCTGGTCAGTTGTCCATGTCAGGAGGAGACCAGGGACAAAAGGGTCCCAGTTGCGGCTGCTTGGTCTGGTCCATTGGCAGGCAAGCTGGCCCCTGAGTACCCCGAGTGGTCAGGATGTCAGTCTCAGCGAAGAAGAGTCCCACCAGAGTTGCCATTTGTTGCAGGAAGAGGGACCCCTTCCAGGGCCCGAAACTGGGCTCTTGTCTAACACTCGGAAATGAATTGTCCAAGGAGACACATGTGCTGACAAAGCAAGAGATTTTATTGGGAAAGGGCACCCGAGTGGAGAGCAGTAGGGTAAGGGAACCCAGGAGAACAGTTTATATAGTAGTAGTAGTGAAAGTCACTCTGTCCTGTCCAACTCTTGCAACCCCATGGACTGTAGTCCACCAGGCTTCTCTGTCCGTGGGATTCTTAATGCAAGAATACTGGAGTGAGTTGCCATTTCCTTTTCTGGGGGAATCTTCCCGACCCAGGAATCGAACCCATGTGTCCTGCATCACAGGCAGCTTCTTTACCGACTGAGCTATGAGGGAAGCCGATGTTTATATAATCTGACATTTTCTCCCCTCTCACA
Source organism: Cephalophus harveyi (assembly GCA_006410635.1). NCBI lineage: Eukaryota > Metazoa > Chordata > Mammalia > Artiodactyla > Bovidae > Cephalophus > Cephalophus harveyi. The sequence continues at coordinate 92,302 of SJYT01070113.1, read as the reverse complement.
TTCTCTCCTTGTCCTCTTACACCTGGGATGATTCCATTGCTTCCTAACTAGTATTGTAACCAGGTTGTTCCTAACTGGTTCTTCCTAATTAGGTTCTCTAGCCCCTAATTCCTAAATTCTGATCATCTGTCATATAAAAATTATTACTTGCTCCCTATTAGCCTTTGGTTCAAGTGGGAACTTTATTGCCTTTTGTTGTTGCTGCTTTTTTTGTTTGTTTTGACAGTTTTGTTCATCTGTAATTCTCTCCTTTCTACCTGGAATAAGCTTTCCAATTTCATCTCAGGTTCCATTTCAATAATAAGTTCCCCTAATTAAAAAAATCTAGTTTCCCCGCTAATGTGCCTTAATGATATTAATATTTCAGTATTATTATTATCAAGGGAATATTTATAATGCATCTTTTCTCATTAAACTAAACCCTAGGTCATTAGTTTTCTTTGTCTTGTTTTTCCCAATAGTCTAGGTGTGTTTTTAATTGACCGATCTTTAAAATCCTGTCAGATGGTGGGATTATCTCTAGATAATCAGATTCAGTGATTTCATTTATTGTTTTTCTGTATGAGGCTAAGGGTAATAAATCGCAGCCCCTTCTATCACTCTCCTCCCAGTGGCTTAACTTAGGCACTGTACTAGCTCCTTTACTGCCATCCAAGGTGTTGGGGCTTCTGAAGAGAAAGAAAGACATCCCCAAATGAAAACAAAAGAGCAAATAATTAAAAAAAAAAACAACCCTTAAATATAACACCTTTGCAGTAAGTCTTCAAATGTAGAATATAAAAATTTACCTGTGTGCACATGTGGTAGGCAGGAAATGGGGAAAGTATGAAATGGTATTTCTGAATCATCTTGATTTTTTAGCTATCATTTCCATAAAATCAAGATACTGATTATTCAGAGATTATATATTTGTGTTTAGTTTATATGTAGTTATAGGCAACCAGGTAAGCTTGAAATGGTTATACAAGTTAATGTTCCAACAGGTACCTATAAAATGTCATGTGATTTAGATTTGTGACATTTTCCCAATAAAATAAAAATTCACTAAAAAAGGTATCATATTAAGCACTAGCTTTTCAATGTATTTAAAAAAAATTTTTTTTAAATTCTGTTTGTCAGCTAGCATCATCATTGTTTAATGAGCAGAAAGGCTAAAAACTCAATGTATTATTTTTATAGCTGTTCATCAATTCTACTTCTGTGCAACTGGCTGTAATAATTGTAGTATAATTGAACACAGTTTTATGTGACCCTGTACATTTTCAAAATCTACCCATTTCCTTTAACATATACGAAAATATTTAGATAAACATGTCAGTTTTCTTATGATGGCTCATCTTAGGAATCAAGCCTCAGGGGTAGCTACTGAGGATCACACTAATACTGTTGTTAACTATAGTAATGCTTAAAGGGGAAATGTTTTTGGTTCTACTACTTTTTATCTATAATTTTGTTAGTTTCAGTCTTCTCATTTGTAAAGCACTAACAGAATAATAATAATAGATATTAGGAGATAACTATTGAGTTTACCTTATTTATGGAGCTTTCACAGACTAATAATAACCTCTGGCCAACTCAATAATGCAACTGTCTATTTATATGTGATAAAACTATTTAGTATTAAACAAACATGAACTCTATCAATCTTTTACTCCTATAATCAACATTGAATGGTAATTCTTGTTTGTCCAACAACTTTTAAATTCTAATTTCATTACATTTCTTGAGAATTTAATACAAAGAACTGTTCTAGATGTTCTGGTGGATTTAATATAACTACATATTTTTCGTGCCTTCGTGGGCCTCATCTCTTGACATCCATCATCTGATGGGACAGAAAGACATTAAAAAGCTCACCGTGCTATAATCTCAAAGAAAGTACAGAACATGGGAAACAAAGTTCTAATATGGAATGCTTTTATTTGGCATTAAAAATGTCTTACTTCATTATTGAAATTATGAATATACTTTCTTTCCTCTCAAGGGCCAAGGAGCTTTCCATTTCTCAGCATCCAAGTCTCAATATCTGACAGACTTCCCAGAACAATTATTTCATGCATAAACTTCGATTTCTTACGATGGGTAACTTGGCCTGAGCATTTATTTACAAGACTATTTTTTGTTAAACTTCTTACCTGGTTCTTGTTTTTCGAGTCCCGAGGTAAATAAAACAGCTCACACCCATAAAACCCATGTACCACGCCTAAATGTGCAGAACCTACACACAATAAGGCAAAATGGAGGCGTTTAAGTCGTGCAGGTAGTTGCTGCATTTAAAACTTACGAAGAACGTAGGACTTAAGCAGCGGCATACAAAAAGGTTTCTTCAACCTCTGCCAAACTTGTGTTCCACTCACGTATTACAGCACCCTTCATAGATTAAGTGATTGGCTCTGAAAAGAGCCTTTGGGTTTAAGTTATTATCAGTCGACAATTAAGCCAATTTATGCCCTCTCCTAGCATCATCATTGTTTAATGAGCAGAAAGGCTAAAAACTCAATGTATTATTTTTATAGCTGTTCATCAATTCTACTTCTGTGCAACTGGCTGTAATAATTGTAGTATAATTGAACACAGTTTTATGTGACCCTGTACATTTTCAAAATCTACCCATTTCCTTTAACATATACGAAAATATTTAGATAAACATGTCAGTTTTCTTATGATGGCTCATCTTAGGAATCAAGCCTCAGGGGTAGCTACTGAGGATCACACTAATACTGTTGTTAACTATAGTAATGCTTAAAGGGGAAATGTTTTTGGTTCTACTACTTTTTATCTATAATTTTGTTAGTTTCAGTCTTCTCATTTGTAAAGCACTAACAGAATAATAATAATAGATATTAGGAGATAACTATTGAGTTTACCTTATTTATGGAGCTTTCACAGACTAATAATAACCTCTGGCCAACTCAATAATGCAACTGTCTATTTATATGTGATAAAACTATTTAGTATTAAACAAACATGAACTCTATCAATCTTTTACTCCTATAATCAACATTGAATGGTAATTCTTGTTTGTCCAACAACTTTTAAATTCTAATTTCATTACATTTCTTGAGAATTTAATACAAAGAACTGTTCTAGATGTTCTGGTGGATTTAATATAACTACATATTTTTCGTGCCTTCGTGGGCCTCATCTCTTGACATCCATCATCTGATGGGACAGAAAGACATTAAAAAGCTCACCGTGCTATAATCTCAAAGAAAGTACAGAACATGGGAAACAAAGTTCTAATATGGAATGCTTTTATTTGGCATTAAAAATGTCTTACTTCATTATTGAAATTATGAATATACTTTCTTTCCTCTCAAGGGCCAAGGAGCTTTCCATTTCTCAGCATCCAAGTCTCAATATCTGACAGACTTCCCAGAACAATTATTTCATGCATAAACTTCGATTTCTTACGATGGGTAACTTGGCCTGAGCATTTATTTACAAGACTATTTTTTGTTAAACTTCTTACCTGGTTCTTGTTTTTCGAGTCCCGAGGTAAATAAAACAGCTCACACCCATAAAACCCATGTACCACGCCTAAATGTGCAGAACCTACACACAATAAGGCAAAATGGAGGCGTTTAAGTCGTGCAGGTAGTTGCTGCATTTAAAACTTACGAAGAACGTAGGACTTAAGCAGCGGCATACAAAAAGGTTTCTTCAACCTCTGCCAAACTTGTGTTCCACTCACGTATTACAGCACCCTTCATAGATTAAGTGATTGGCTCTGAAAAGAGCCTTTGGGTTTAAGTTATTATCAGTCGACAATTAAGCCAATTTATGCCCTCTCCCCGCGGATCCGCCGTGCAAGCTGGATGTCCTTGGGCATGATGGTGACGCGCTTGGCGTGGATGGCACACAGGTTGGTGTCCTCGAAGAGCCCCACCAGGTAGGCCTCGCACGCCTCCTGCAGCGCCATCACCGCCGAGCTCTGGAAGCGCAGGTCGGTCTTGAAGTCCTGCGCGATTTCGCGCACCAGCCGCTGGAACGGCAGCTTGCGGATCAGCAGCTCCGTGGACTTTTGGTAGCGGCGGATCTCGCGCAGGGCCACCGTGCCGGGCCGGTAGCGGTGGGGCTTCTTCACGCCTCCGGTGGCCGGCGCGCTCTTGCGGGCCGCCTTGGTGGCCAGCTGCTTGCGCGGAGCCTTACCGCCGGTGGACTTGCGAGCCGTCTGCTTAGTCCGCGCCATAGCGAGCCTCCAAGACAATAGGATTAGACTAGGAGGGTTGCTCCCGTATTTATAAAGGACCAGAATCACTCTGATTGGATTGTGAGCAATTCCTGTTACTTACGGGCTGCTTAATTCCGGAAGTGCTTCGAGTTATTTATCATTGGTTCATCCATCCGGTGCAAATTTCGGATTGGTTCATTTCAATCAGCAGCCTTCCCCCTTAAAAAAAAAAAAAGCATTTCCCGAGTTGCTTTATTGATACTACAGTGTCAAGTATGGTTCACAAGCACAGTAATCATTCAGTAATGTTGAACTTTTCTCCTGTTTGGATATAAAAAATAGAATGTGTCCGTGAAAGCCCTTTAGAGTTCATACACCTGCCATTTTATGCATAGTTAACTTTTTCATCGGAATTCTAACCCTGATAATTGTCCCCTGTTTAAGAATTCACCGTCTAAGCCTCTCGAGTCCTATTCCACATCTACAGTTAATGTCTCATTCCCGGTTACATGGTCTTTTAGTACATACTGTTAAGATGTGAAGGGGTTAATGGCGACATCCGTCAACAAAATGTTTGCAACGTGGAACCTTAAAAAGATGGCGACGATCGAGAGCCTTTAGCACACTGCAATGGGCTAGAATCTCGGGACCCTTTCTGAGTCTCAAGGTGTCCGAGACAAACCCACAGTGCTTTTATGAAGACTTGACTCGGCTACACAATAGGATTTCTTTACCTAGTTTCCACATCCAAACGCGAAGACTTTCTTGTAATTAAAATGTTTTAATTGAATTATTTATGTCATGTAACAGTGTTCTTAATCAACCTATAGGAATACATGAACGCCTTTCTTTTTGACCCAATAAAGCATGTTTTGAACCGTAATTTGCATACTATTAATCTATTGGTCAGTTTACGTCCAATTAAAGATCAGATTTGTGAGTCTTTGATTGTATCCATGAATTAATACTTGTGATATCTTGTTCTCCTCGGGTTTGTTTCCCTATTTTTCGTGCTGTTTTCCACGCCAGAGATAGCTAAATACGCCCCAGCCTCAAATAATATTAATCACAGTCGTGTCCGACTCTTTGCGACCCCCATGGAATGTTGCCTGCCGGGCTCCTCTGTCCATGGGATTCTCCAGGCAAGGAAACTGGAGTGGGTTGCCATTTCCTCCGCCAGGGGAATCTTCCTGATCCAGGGATCGAACCCGGGTCTCCTGCATTGCAGGCCAATTCTTTATGGTCTTAGCTACCACAGAAGACCCCAGCCTCAAAAAAGGGTCCCCAAAAGAAGGTGGTGACCAAGGTCCAGAAGGAAGATGGCAGGAAATAGAAAACTGGGCTTAAGGAGAGCTGTTCTGTATAGGTCTGTCTATAAAATGCTTAAGTAAGTTCACCTGGACACTTGCATCTTGTCCAAGGACTTGGGTATCAAGAACTCGTTTGTCAACCACAACATCGAGATATGAGGGGGGCGAGATGTCGCGCATGGCGCGTAAGTGCTTTACCATCACAAAGTGCTGGACCATCACATTCGGGCCACCTGCTTGCTCTTGTACATGGAAATGACCAAGGACTCAGTGTTCAAGAGCACCAAAGTTATCACCAAATTACACCAGCTCCAAGTAAAAATTTTCTCTACCTTTAGCATTCCTCAATGTCTATAGAGCTACTAATTTTTGTGTAATGAGAGCTATAATATATATTAAGATTTTCCAGCTTTTTACATTTTTTAAAAGTTATTCTTTAAAACACAGGAAACCGTAATACGAGAGGTTAAATTTTTGTTCTTTAATGCAGCAAAGAATTTGAAATAATTGTCTATTGTAATAAGTATTAGGAAATTCTAGTATTCTGGTTTTTATGTTTTTGTTCCTTAAAATCTTTTAAATTATTCTTATATCCATTCATTGTTTAGATTTAAATTTTTTCTGGTGAGTTCCTGTGGACTTAAAATTGTTTAATGATGACACTTGTGTTTGGGGTCCCTGTTTCAAATAATCTTATGTGTTTCACAAATATTAGTCATGAGAACGTGTTTGTACAAAGAGGGTCAAAATGTCATTTAAATAGTGTATAGGCTTAGGGTATTTAGTGGAATCTCAAGAGTTTAATCTCAACCACTAGGGTAGACTATTTCAAAGGTGATTGTTCAAATTTACATTAAAATTTTTAAAAATTCACTTTATTTTACTTGAGTCTATTATTGATATAATTAATCCTACATTGTGCTGAAGCAGGGCCTGAAACCCTCATTTTGAGACATTTTTAAATTTTTATATTCCCTACCTTCAGTCATCGGTAAGTTCTGTATTCATTTACACAGGTGAGAAAAAACAAAAATCAAAAGAAACACAAATAAGATGTAGAAGTGCAGGGAGGACAGAGGATATGGAAAGAAATGCATAGTTTTCCTGAAAATTTGATAGTTTCTGTATTGCTGAAAGTAAAATAACACCGATAAATTGTTTTCAGTACTTTTCAACTTACAGACGTGCTATTTGGTACATCAGCTAGGCACTAGGAATATACATGCCAGAGTGCATTGTGTGTTTGTGTGGAGTATGGAGGTTCATCTAATTGTAAAACAATGTTTGTTAACGTTTTTATTTGTTTTTAAATTTCATTTTCCCCTTAGATAAAGACTGTAGTTTCAGTTAAATATATCTGTTATTTTAGATGACATGGTAGAATCTTTACAATCTTAGATGAAGAAGATTCCAAATGTGCCGGCTGTCTTTATTGATGGATAATAGATTGCCTTGAAGTTACTAGCTTCACATATGTATTATGACACAGCTTCTGTGAATCTGGGCATGTTTTATCTGGGTCCTCTATAAGGATGCTGTTGAGGTGTTATACAGGGTTGTGGTCTCTTTATGAGGGGAAATATATGCTTCCAAACTCACTTAGTGGTTGGTTCTTTGTAGTTTTAGGACTGAGAATCTTATTTTCTTCTTGACCGTTGGCTTGAAGCCCTTATAGGCTGCTAGTCTTCCCTCAGTTCCTAAAGAGCCCCGGAGTTTCTTGTCATTTGGACCTGACAACAGGGATGCTTGGTTTGTGAAAACCAGCATGTAGGACTTCCCTAGTGGGCTGGTGGTTAAGAATCTGCCTCCCAAATTAGGGGATAGGTGTTTGATTCCTATTCCAGGAAGATTCCACATGCCACAGGGCAACTAATATTGAGCCCTTGAGCCAGAGCTACTGAAGCCCGTGCACCATAGGGCCCGTGCTCTGCAACAAGAGACACCATCACAATGAGAAGTCCATGCAACTAGAGAAATCCTGCATGCAGGAATGAAGACCCATTGCAGCCAAAAATAAATAAAATTTATATTAAAAAACCGAACCAGCATGCAAGAGATTGGAAGATGTTACAATCTTATTGATAACCTAATCATACTCACAAATTGTTTTACATCCTGTCACCTATGGTCACATGCTTTGATGGGTAAAAAGAGGTCACAGGTCACAGCCACAGTCCAGGGCCTTGCTCACACAAGGGTGAACATTAAGACAAGAAATCGTGTGGGCCACTTTAAGAGACCATCACAGGACCCCGTATGACCAAAAAGCAGTTACCTAACACTTGTCTCTTCCCTCCCTCTTCCCCTCACACCTGCCCCCACAGTACTGGGATTAGTTCAAATGGCCTGCAGGTAGGAAATCTACTTAAGGAAAGGGCATCTAATACCTTGAAGTCCTTTTAAACAGGCCTTTGCCAGTTACTTTGTCTTGAAGCCAAGACAGATGACTTTGTTCAGTTATTACTTCGGGGACTTCTTTCCTCTTTTCTTTGCAAATGCTGACATATGAAAAACCCTGGTGTAGCTGAGTCCCAGCACAAGGCTAGATGTCCATGTGTTTACAGCTAGCTTTCTGACGTTATACATGAGAAAAGGATCCGGAAGGTTCATCAGGCGAACTAGTTGTTGCTTTATTATAGACTACCAGAGAGTAGATCTGACAAGGCAGGAAACAAATCCCGAATTCTTAGATTTAAAAAAAAAAAAAAAGTTGACCCGGTAGTTTATGGCCCTCGTGCCACGTAAGCCTCCTCACGGGTGCCTTCACTTCCTTTAGTTCAGTCTTTCATTGTACCTCGTCTTGAGTTTCTTTCCTAGCAGCTGTTTATGAGGTTTTCTCGAGATGTGAGGAGGCTATTAAAGTAGTACTTGCATTTGCTCACCAATGCAATTTACGGATTATCAATGTCTCATTTAAAAAACTTATGAAATTCATTAACTTTGCAGACTAAGGGTTCCTAGTAACAGAGCTCCACAATTTAAAAGCCATTATGTGGCACTGTAACTGCAACATAGGACAAACATTTAATGCACAGGTAGACAAATGGTAAAAGCGTCTGCCTACAATGCAGGAGACCTGGATTGGGAAGATCCCCTGGAGTCGGAAATGGCAACCCACTCCAGTATCCTTACCTAGAAAATCCCATGTGACAGAGAAGCCTGGTAGGCTACGGTCCATGGGGTCTAAGAGTGGGACACAACTGCACTTTCACACAAACATGAGTTATATTAAAGCAGTTACTTACACCCCAACATTAAATTCACTAAGCCCCATTTCCTCGCAATAGAAAAAGGAAAGAAAAAACAGCTTAATGCCACGAGCTCTCTCAAGTGAACAGATAGGTGGCCCTGAAAAGGGCCTGGTAAACTGATACAGAAACCTTGTTTGTGGGTTCCGGCTTAGCCGCCAAATCCGTAAAGAGTGCGTCCCTGACGCTTCAGCGCGTAGACGACGTCCATGGCCGTGACCGTCTTTCGCTTGGCGTGCTCGGTGTAGGTGACCGCGTCCCGGATCACGTTTTCCAAAAACACTTTCAGCACCCCGCGAGTTTCCTCGTAAATGAGGCCAGAGATGCGCTTGACCCCACCGCGACGAGCCAAGCGGCGGATCGCTGGTTTAGTAATACCTTGAATGTTATCTCGCAGAACTTTACGGTGACGTTTCGCGCCGCCTTTCCCAAGACCTTTTCCGCCTTTACCGCGTCCAGACATTGTTATATCCAGATCAGGAAAGCTATGCACAGATCTAGACGACGTGTGCCGAAATTCTTATTTATAGTCGTGTCGCGGACCTATTTGAAAACTATAAAAAAGGCGGGTAGGGGAGGGGCTTATTCGTAACCTAATTTATCCCAGCCCACAAACCCCTGAGAGTCTGTGGGGCGGAGTCGAGAAAAGAAAATTTCTCTGCTCATTTCCTGAATTAGGGCGTTTAAAAACGTTCTTTTGTTTATTAAGGGACGGTACCTATTAAGGCCACATCTGTTTTCAACTTTGAATATTGAAGCTGAGTCATTGACCGAGATTTTATATTGCCCTACTCTTTAAACGCATTTCTGAAATGCGAATGAGTCCCTGGGAAGCATTTTTGTACAAATTAAATGAAAGTGAAATAATTATCGTGGTAAACTGATCTTCGGAAGCAAGGAAATTGCTGATATCCATTGGGAAACAAGGTTTTTTCGCTGATGTGTCTTACTCGGAGACATGACTCTATTGCCTGAGCCCTCATTACTTGCTACTTTTTCACATTCTAAGGTTTAGGATCAGGTTTGTGACACGTAATTTCTCATTTTCAATTTTTTTTTTTTTTTCATTTGCAGGATGAGAATTTTAATTCCAATATCATAAGTTCAGTTCAGTTCAGTCGCTCAGTCGTGTCCGACTCTTTGCGACCCCGTGGACTGTAACCTACTAGGCTTCTCCGTCCGTGGGATTCTCCAGGCAAGGATACTGGAGTGGATTGCCATTTCCTTCTCCAGGGGATCTTCCTGACCCAGGGATCGAACCTGGGTCTCCCGCATTAGAGGCAGACGCTTTAACCTCTGAGCCACCAGGGAAGCCCCAATATCATAAAGGTGTTTGGAAAATCAAAAAGTTAATTTTTGGTTAAATGTTTATTTTTGAGTACTACTGTAATTACCTGAGGAAATTTCATCTTTTTGCTCCAGAGATTGACTTTCTCCCCAGTATTATTATTATTTTTAAATTTATGTTTCACTTTTTCTTTATTTTAATATTGTGCCTGCTGCCTCAAGGCATGTGGGATCCAGTACTCCAATGAGGATTGAACCGACTTCTGCAGTGGAACTGTCAAGTCCTTACCACTGGAAAGGTGGGGAAGTCCCGCTCCCCAATATTCTTAAATCTCTCAATCTGGTATTTTGCAATCTGGGCCTATGTTAGTTGCTTTCATAACTTCCACATAACTATGTGTGCAGACTTTTTATTTAAGAAGTTAGTGCTAAACTCTTGTTGTTTAGTCACTAAGATGTGTCCAGCTCTTTGCGACTGCCATGGAGATATCTATATCTATCTATCTATCTATCTATCTATATATACATATATATAGTTCCTTCAGTTGAACGAGCATATATATATATAGTTCCCTCTGTTGAACCAGCAGTATCCATTGAGATCTCCATCACTTACTATGGGGTGTCCCTTCCTCATTTCACCTCGGAGTAGACTTTCTGAGCCTGTGTAGATGGAAGGTCTTGACCTGGAGAATGAGGAATATGTGGTATCTTTATCTTTTATCTAAGCAGGGCTCAACTCCTCTCTGTTTCTGCTACTACTCTACTGTTTTGGAGTATATTCCACAGGGAACAAACTCCAACTGCTCAGCCTGGTGGTATCTATCTCCTGCCTCTATGTGAGAAAAATTGTCTGAGCCTTGGAAGCAAGGCTAAGATGGACTGGAATGGGTGAATTTAACTAATATGATCATTATATCTACTACTGTGGGCAAGAATCCCTTAGAAGAAATGGAGTAGCATTCATAGTCAACAAAAGAGTCCGAAATGCAGTACTTGGATGCAATCTCAAAAACAACAGAGTGATCCCTGTTCATTTCCAAGGCAAACCATTCAATATCACAGTAATGAAAGTGTTTGCCCTGACCAGTAATGCTGAAGAAGCTGAAGAGTTCTATGAAGACCTACAAGACCTTCTAGAACTAACACCCAAAAAAGATGTCCTTTTCATTATAAGGGACTGCAATGCAAAAGTAAGAAGTCAAAAAACATCTGGAGTAACAGGTAAATTTGGCCTTGGAGTGCAGAATGAAGCAGGGCAAAGGCTAATAGAGTTCTGCAAAGAGAACGCACTGGTCATAGCAAACAGCCTCTTTCAACAACACAAGAGAAGACTCTACACATGGACATCACCAGATGGTTGACACTGAAATCACATTGATTATATCCTTTACAGCCAAAGACGGAGAAGCTCTATACAGTCAGCAAAAACAAGTACGGGAGCTGACTGTGGCTTGGATCATGAACGCCTTATTGCCAAATTCAGACTGAAACTGAAGAAAGTGGAGAAAACCACTAGACCATTCAGGTATGACCTAAATCAAATTCCTTATGACTATACAGTGGAAGTGAGAAATAGATTTAAGTGACTAGATCTGATAGGCAGAGTGCCTGATGAACTATGGATGGAGGTATGTGACATTGTAGAGGAGACAGGAATCAAGACCATCCCCAAGAAAAAGAAATGCAAAAAAGCAAAATGGCTGTCTGAGGAGGCCTTAAAAATAGCTGTGAAAAGAAGGGAAGCGAAAAGCAAAGGAGCAAAGGAAAAATATACCCATTTGAATGCAGAGTTCCAAAGAATAGCAAGAAGAGATAAAGCTTTCCTCAGCAATCAATGCAAAGAAATAGAGGAAAAAAACAGAATGGGAAACACTAGACATCTCTTCAAGAAAATTAGAGATACCAAGGGAACATTTCATGCAAAGATAGGCACAATAAAGGACGGAAATGGTAGGGACCTAACAGAAGCAGAAGATACTAAAAAGAGTTGGCAAGAGTACACAGAAGAACTGTACAAAAAACATCTTCACGACCCAGATAATCACGATGGTGTGATCACTCTCCTACAGCCAGACATCCTGGAATGTGAAGTCAAGTGGGCCTTAGAAAGCATCACTACGAACAAAGCTAGTGGAGGTGATGGAATTCCAGTTGAGCTGTTTCAAACCCTGAAAGATGATGCTGTGAAAGTGCTGCACTCAATATGCTAGCAAATTTGGAAAACTCAGCAGTGGCCACAGAACTGGAAAAGGTCAGTTTTCATTCCAATCCCAAAGAAAGGCAATGCCAAAGAATGCTCAAACTACCGCACAATTGTACTCATCTCACACGCTAGTAAAATAATGCTTAAAATTCTCCAAGTCAGGCTTCAGCAATACGTGAACCGTGAACTTCCTGATGTTCAAGCTGGTTTTAGAAAAGGCAGAGGAACCAGAGATCAAATTGCCAACATCTGCTGGGTCATTGAAAAAACAAGAGAGTTCTAGAAAAATATCTACTTCTGCTTTATTGACTATGCCAAACCTTTGACTTTGTGGATTACAATAAACTGTGGAAAATTCTGAAAGAGATGGGAATACCAGACCACCTGACCTGCCTCCTGAGAAACCTGTATGCATGTCAGGAAGCAACAGTTAGAACTGGACATGGAACAACAGACTAATTCCAGTTAGGAAAAGGAGTAAATCAAGGTTGTATATTGTCACCCTGCTTATTTAACTTCTATGCAGAGTACATCATGAGCCATGCAGGGCTGGAGAAAGCACAAGCTGGAATCAAGATTGCCAGGAGAAATGTCAATAACCTCAGATATGCAGTTGACACCACCCTTATGGCAGAAAGTGAAGAAAACTAAAGAGCCTCTTGATGAAAGTGAAAGAGGAGAGTGAAAAAGTTGGCTGAAAGCTCAGCATTCAGAAAATGAAGATCATGGCATCTGGTCCCATCACTTCATGGGAAATAGATGGGGAAACAGTGGAAACAGTGTCAGACTTTATTTTTGGGGATTCCAAAATCACTGCAGATGTTGATTGCAGCCATGAAATTAAAAGACGTTTGCTCCTTGGAAGGGAAGTTATGACCAACCTAGATAGCATATTCAAAAGCAGAGACATTACTTTGCCAACAAAGGTTTGTCTAGTCAAGGCTATGGTTCTTCCAGTAGTCATGTATGGATGTGAGAGTTCGACTGTAAAGCAAGCTGAGCGCCAAAGAATTGATGCTTTTGAACTGGGATGGTGTTGGAGAAGACTCTTGAGAGTCCCTTGGACTGCAAGGAGATCCAACCAGTCTATCCTAAAAGAGATCGGTCCTGGGTGTTCACTGGAAGGACTGATGTTGAAACTGAAACTCCAATTCTTTGGCCCCCTGATGCGAAGAGCTGACTCATTTGGAAAGACCCTGATGCTGGAAAAGATTGATGGCAGGAGGAGAAGGGGACCACAGAGGATGAGATGTTTGGATGGCATCACCAACTCAAAGGACATGGGTTTGGGTAGACTCTGGAAGTTGGTGATGGACAGGGAGGCTTGGCATGCTGTAGTTCATGGGGTTGCAAAGAGTCGGACACAACTTAGCAACTGAACTGGACTGAACTGGAAGCAAGGAAAAAAGAAGAGTCCATGATGTCCAATATACAAGGCCACTGAAGGATTCTGTGAAAATGTACTTTGATCGTCTATTTACTATTGATTGTAAGTACCAAATTAAGTGAATTTACTTTACTTGCAAAGCCCTTTTTTGGTAGAAAGGCAAATCACTTTGGTCAGGTGAAACAGATATAACTCCAAAGATTTCTAACCTCTTGGATTAATAAAATAATTTTAATAATCTTAACATTTCTTACATTGTCTATAAATATTCTAATTTCTTAAATGTTCTTTGAACTTAATACAGCATTTTACTTGTTGGTTAATTTATGGAAATGTGAAGCTCTTTGACACAAATTTATTTCTATTTGTTGATCATGATTTTTTTGTTTTTAACAAAATGAAATGAGATATTATGTTCTTGTGACTGGAGACTGTGACATTAGAAATAAAGACAGTCTAAGAGATGTGCTGTCCCTGTCACCTTCACCTTTTGGCCTGGGATATTGCACACTTGTCTCTCAATGTCGTGGCAAATCATCATTGACAAGCAGCACACAGTAACTTGGAAATTGCAGACAGGAAAGCAGATTCTGCATCAAGCATGGGTTCATTGTGGACCAAGGAAATGCTCTGGCCACTACAGAAAAACCTCTGAAATATGTTAAGATATATCTAAATGTCAAATTAAGGTAAAAGAATGGACTGAATTTCCTTTCGTTGTCATATGAAAATATAATCTAAAAAGTCTGCAGATGTGGTTTTTAGTTTTTCTAAAGGAAGGTATTTCTGTTTAACTATGTATTTCACTGAACCTACAATACATTGGGCATTTGATGAGAAGAGGTGAATCATTGGAAAAAACGCTGATGCTGGGAAAGTCTGAAGGCAAAAGGAAAAGGAGGTGGGAGATTTTTGTCCATTACAGAGAAATATTATCTCTATTGCCGGGAGCCACCACGGGAGATCTCAACCATGACAAGGTCATGTGGAAGAGAACTGTTAAGCAAGGCTTCAGGACTGAACAGGCTCCCTAGGCTTTCTCGAGCATCTACCCCAAAACCAGAATCCGTCTGTTTTACTATTTCATGACTTTCACCAACTCCTCTGACATTAACAGGGGGCTATCCCTGACCACCTTTCTATGGAAAAAATTAACTTAGGGCTATAGCTAAGAAGTCGCCTGGACATGAGAGGAATATTTCAAATCAAACCCCTTCTGTTAGCATTCTAGCTTGCTTGGCAGGTATATCCACTCTTGCAGCTCTGCATATGGGAAGCCTAAAACGTAGAGCCTTTCAAAGAGTTAAAAGTTATTAGAGTAGTGCTAATGTAGGATTTCATTATTGGGCCAATGCTTGTTGCTAAGTTCCCATATCTCTTATCCACTGTGCACCTGAAATGCATTAGTTAACATAGTTGGAAAGTAAGAAAAACAAGTGCAGCCTTGAAATTAACCACATCAGGCTTTTGAGCTAATTGGTTCTTTCTTGTAACTCACTGCACCTTTGCTTCATGAGAATGTAACTCTGTCTGATATTTTCTGAGGCTGACATAGATTAGAAATATAAAAAAAAAACACTTTGAGGGAAAATAAGTTTTCTGGTTCAGCAGCCTTTATCAAAAGAGCGTCATAAAATGTTCACAGGCCTCCAAGGCCAGAAGATAATGTACACAATATTGTTTATGGAAAAGGTTTGCAGAAAAAATCCTGGTTTCGACAAAGTTCAGTTCAGTCGCTCAGTCGTGTCCAACTCTTTGCAACCCCATGAATCGCAGCACGCCAGGCCTCCCTGTTCATCACCATCTCTCGGAGTTCACTCAGACTCACGTCCATTGAGTCCGTGATGCCATCCAGCCATCTCATCCTCTGTCGTCCCCTTCCTGTCCTGCCCCCAATCCCCCTCAGCATCAGAGTCTTTTCCAATGAGTCAACTCTTCGCATGAAGTGGCCAAAGTACTGGCGTTTCAGCTTCAGCATCATTCCTTCCAAAGAAATCCCAGGGCTGATCTCCTTCAGAATGGACTGGTTGGGTCTCCTTGCAGTCCAAGGGACTCTCAAGAGTCTTCTCCAATACCACAGTTCAAAAGCATCAATTCTTCGGTGCTCAGCCTTCTTCACAGTCCAACTCTCACATCCATACATGACCACAGGAAAAACTATAACCTTGACTAGATGGACCTTAGTAGGCAAAGTAAACAGATGTATTGTTTGGGCTGACTCTCCATGACTTTGCATCTTTCATTTCCCTCTATGTATAAGACAAGGTATAAAAGTACCTTTTAAAATAAAGCTATTGGGCCTCGCTCACAGAAGAAGCTTGGTTACCCCGTGTTTGTTTGTTTGTTTTTCTTTTTCTTTCTCTCTCCCTCTCTCTCCCTCTCTTTTTCAGGCTGATCCCTTGGAACACAGAGGCTCTCTGCGTTCACTTTCTTGCCTGGGCTTCTAAGACTTTATTAGCTTTCTATGTAAACCAAGGAATATCAGCCTCTTTCTCTCCTCTATTTTCTTATCTACAACATTCTTTCCTTATCTCTCTCGAAATCATCTGCTGATGCCATTTTTCCTTCAGGTTCCCCTGGATCCTGTGGGGCTGGACCCCAGCACTCTATCTAGTAGAAGAGATAAAGGTTATAATATAATTCAATAAACCTTTTTGATCTAAATTGATTTTTTGACTTTAATTCAACCTTCTTCCCTTCTTCCCTGATTGTGATGGTGGTGGTGGTGGTAGTAGTGGTAATGGAGGTTGTAAATATTTCCTCTATACATCTTGATTTTGGATTAGCAAAGGAAAAATAAGTAGGACTATTAAATGTATATTTCATACATACAGAGGAAGAGACCCAGTTCAATTGAGTTCAGTCGTTCAGTCATGTCCAACTCTTTGCAACCCCATGGACTGTAGCATGGCAGTCCTCCCTGGCAATCAACAATGCCCCAAGTTTACCAAGACTCATGTCTATTGAGACGGTGATGCCATCCAACCATCTCCTCCTCTGTCGTACCCTTTTCCTCCCACCTTCAATCATTCCCAGTATCAGGGTCTTTTCAAATGAATCAGTTCTATGCATTAGGTGGCCAAAGTATTGGAGCTTCAGCTTTAGCATCATTCCTTCCAGTGAATATTCAGGTCTGATTTCCTTTAGGATGGACTGGTTGCATCTCCCTGCAGTCCAAGGGACTCTCAAGTGTCTTCTCCAACACCACAGTTCAAAAGCATCAATTCTTCAGCATTCAGCTTTCTTTATATTTCAACTCCTACATCCTTACACGACTACTGGAAAAACCATAGCCTTGACTAGACTGACCTTTATTGGCAAAGTAATGTCTCTGCTTTTTAATATGCTGTCTAGGTTGGTCATCGTTTTTCTTCCAAGGAGTCACCACATACAGTGATTTTGGAGCCCCCCAAAATAAAGTCTGTCACTGTTTCCATTGTTTCCCAATCTATTTGCCATGAAGTGATGGGACCAGATTCCATGATCTTGGTTTTCTGAATGTTGAGTTCTAAGCCAACTTTTTCACGCTTCTCTTCCACCTTCATCAAGAGTCTCTTTAGTTCTTCTTCACTTTCTGCCATTAGGTTGGAGTCATCTGCATGTTTGAGGTTATTGATATTTCTCCCAGCAATCTTGATTCCAGCTTGTGCTTCTTGCAGTCCAGCATTTCTCATGATGTACTTTGCATATAAGTTAAATAAGCAACATGATAATATACAATGTTGACATACTCCTTTCCTTATCTGGAGCCAGTCCATTGTTCCATGTCCAGTTCTAGCTGTTGCTTCCTGAAATGCAGCCAGATTTCTCAAGAGGCAGGTCAGGTGGTCTGGTATTCCCAACTCTCAGAATTTTCTTCAGTTCGTTGTGGTCCATACAGTCAAAGGCTTTGGCATAGTCAATAAAGCAGAAGTAGATGTTTTTCTGGAACTCTTTTTCATGATCCAATGGATGTTGGCAATTTAGTTTCTGGTTCCTCTGCCTTTTTTAAATCCAGCTTGAATATCTGGAAGTTCACTGTTCCTGTACTGTTGAAGCCTGATTTGGAGAATTTTGACCATTCCTTTGCTAGCGTGTGAGATGAATGCAATTGTGCAGTGAACAATTCTTTGGCATTGCTTTTCTTTGGCATTGGAATGAAAACTGACCTTTTCCAGTCCTGTGGCCACTGCTGAGTTTTCCAAATTTGCTGGCATATTGAGTGTAGCACTTTCAAAGAATCCTCTTTTAGGATTTGAAATAGCTCAACCGGAATTCTATCACCTCCTGTAGTTTTGTTCACAGTGATGCTTCCTAAGGCCCACTTGACTTCACCTTCCAAGATGTCTGGCTCTAAGTGAGTGATCACTCCACCGTGTTTATCTGAGTCATGAAGAACTTTTTTTTGTATAGTTCTGTGTATTCTTGCCACCTCTTCTTAATATCTTCTGCTATTGTTAGGTCCATACCATTTCTGTGCCCATCTTTGCATGAAATGTTCCCTTGGTATCTCTAATTTTCTTGAAGAGATCTCGTCTTTCACATTCTGTTTTCCTCTATTTCTTTTCATTGATGGCTGAGGAAGGCTTTCTTATCTCTCCTTGCTATTCTTTGGAACTCTGCATTCAAATGGGTATATCTTTCCTTTTCTCCTTTGCCTTTTGCTCCTCTTCTATTCACAGCTATTTGTAAGTCCTCCTCAGACAATCATTTTGCCTTTTTGCACTTCTTTTCCTTGGGGAAGAGACCCAGGAAAAACTAATTTAAAGAGGTGGGTTAGAACTTCGGTTTACATAGTGTCTTCATCAAAGAATTGATTTGTAGAGAAATGACAGTGCAAAGAAAAGCAGTTTTAGGCTTCAAAGGGCAGCAAACTGTGAGAAGGTGAATATATGGGAGCGAACTAACCCAGGTTTGTTAGCAGATTTCTGTGGAGCTTCTCTACTCTGACATGTCTACAGCCGTCTCCAGGATAGAATGTATACCTTGCCTTAAGGCAGAAAACAGAGAAGACAATGGCACTCCACTCCAGTACTCTTGCCTGGAAAATCCCACAGACGGAGAAGCCTGGGGGCTGCAGTCCATGGGGTCGCTAAGGGTCGGACACAGCTGAGAGACTTCAGCAAGGCAGAAAAAGAGGAGTAGAGAGGGCTTTTTCTTGCCATTATTGCTTATTAACTGCCTGCTGCTGCTGCTGCTAAGTCGCTTCAGTCGTGTCCAACTCTGTGCGACCCGAGACGACAGCCCATCAGGCTCCCCTCTCCGAGATTCTCTAGGCAAGAACACTAGAGTGGGTTGCCCTCTCCTTCTCCAATGCATGAAAGTGAAAAGTGAAAGTGAAGTTGCTCAGTCCTGTCCGACTCTTAGCGACCCCAAGGACTGCAGCCCCCTAGGCTCCTCCGTTCATGGGATTTTCCAGGCAAGAGTACTGGAGTGGGGTGCCATTGCCTTCTACGGTTAACTGCCTAGGGAGGTAAAATAAGGGAAAGCATTACAACAGTTCTTATCGACAAAGTAGGTGGCTCTGAAAAGAGCCTTTTTCAGTACAGAGAAAGCAGCAATTTTGGATTATGCCCTCTCTCCGCGGATCCGCCGTGCAAGCTGGATGTCCTTGGGCATGATGGTGACGCGCTTGGCGTGGATGGCACACAGGTTGGTGTCCTCGAAAAGCCCCACCAGGTATACAGTCAAAGGCTTTGGCATAGTCAATAAAGCAGAAGTAGATGTTTTTCTGGAACTCTTTTTCATGATCCAATGGATGTTGGCAATTTAGTTTCTGGTTCCTCTGCCTTTTTTAAATCCAGCTTGAATATCTGGAAGTTCACTGTTCCTGTACTGTTGAAGCCTGATTTGGAGAATTTTGACCATTCCTTTGCTAGCGTGTGAGATGAATGCAATTGTGCAGTGAACAATTCTTTGGCATTGCTTTTCTTTGGCATTGGAATGAAAACTGACCTTTTCCAGTCCTGTGGCCACTGCTGAGTTTTCCAAATTTGCTGGCATATTGAGTGTAGCACTTTCAAAGAATCCTCTTTTAGGATTTGAAATAGCTCAACCGGAATTCTATCACCTCCTGTAGTTTTGTTCACAGTGATGCTTCCTAAGGCCCACTTGACTTCACCTTCCAAGATGTCTGGCTCTAAGTGAGTGATCACTCCACCGTGTTTATCTGAGTCATGAAGAACTTTTTTTTGTATAGTTCTGTGTATTCTTGCCACCTCTTCTTAATATCTTCTGCTATTGTTAGGTCCATACCATTTCTGTGCCCATCTTTGCATGAAATGTTCCCTTGGTATCTCTAATTTTCTTGAAGAGATCTCGTCTTTCACATTCTGTTTTCCTCTATTTCTTTTCATTGATGGCTGAGGAAGGCTTTCTTATCTCTCCTTGCTATTCTTTGGAACTCTGCATTCAAATGGGTATATCTTTCCTTTTCTCCTTTGCCTTTTGCTCCTCTTCTATTCACAGCTATTTGTAAGTCCTCCTCAGACAATCATTTTGCCTTTTTGCACTTCTTTTCCTTGGGGAAGAGACCCAGGAAAAACTAATTTAAAGAGGTGGGTTAGAACTTCGGTTTACATAGTGTCTTCATCAAAGAATTGATTTGTAGAGAAATGACAGTGCAAAGAAAAGCAGTTTTAGGCTTCAAAGGGCAGCAAACTGTGAGAAGGTGAATATATGGGAGCGAACTAACCCAGGTTTGTTAGCAGATTTCTGTGGAGCTTCTCTACTCTGACATGTCTACAGCCGTCTCCAGGATAGAATGTATACCTTGCCTTAAGGCAGAAAACAGAGAAGACAATGGCACTCCACTCCAGTACTCTTGCCTGGAAAATCCCACAAACGGAGAAGCCTGGGGGCTGCAGTCCATGGGGTCGCTAAGGGTCGGACACAGCTGAGAGACTTCAGCAAGGCAGAAAAAGAGGAGTAGAGAGGGCTTTTTCTTGCCATTATTGCTTATTAACTGCCTGCTGCTGCTGCTGCTAAGTCGCTTCAGTCGTGTCCAACTCTGTGCGACCCGAGACGACAGCCCATCAGGCTCCCCTCTCCGAGATTCTCTAGGCAAGAACACTAGAGTGGGTTGCCCTCTCCTTCTCCAATGCATGAAAGTGAAAAGTGAAAGTGAAGTTGCTCAGTCCTGTCCGACTCTTAGCGACCCCAAGGACTGCAGCCCCCTAGGCTCCTCCGTTCATGGGATTTTCCAGGCAAGAGTACTGGAGTGGGGTGCCATTGCCTTCTACGGTTAACTGCCTAGGGAGGTAAAATAAGGGAAAGCATTACAACAGTTCTTATCGACAAAGTAGGTGGCTCTGAAAAGAGCCTTTTTCAGTACAGAGAAAGCAGCAATTTTGGATTATGCCCTCTCTCCGCGGATCCGCCGTGCAAGCTGGATGTCCTTGGGCATGATGGTGACGCGCTTGGCGTGGATGGCACACAGGTTGGTGTCCTCGAAGAGCCCCACCAGGTAGGCCTCGCACGCCTCCTGCAGCGCCATCACCGCCGAGCTCTGGAAGCGCAGGTCGGTCTTGAAGTCCTGCGCGATTTCGCGCACCAGCCGCTGGAACGGCAGCTTGCGGATCAGCAGCTCCGTGGACTTCTGGTAGCGGCGGATCTCGCGCAGGGCCACCGTGCCGGGCCGGTAGCGGTGCGGCTTCTTCACGCCTCCGGTGGCCGGCGCGCTCTTGCGGGCCGCCTTGGTGGCCAGCTGCTTGCGCGGTGCCTTACCGCCGGTGGACTTGCGAGCGGTCTGCTTAGTGCGAGCCATGAGGCTAACAGAAAACTGGCAGGAGAGTGTTATGCTGCTGGTGCTGCTTCTGACCTTATTTATAGGAGCAGATCAGTTTGATTCCTAGGTCCCGCGCTGTGATCTAATTGGTTCTCACTTTGCCTTTCGGAGAAATATGATCGGATTTACTTTAAAAGTTAAAAGTATAATTGAACTTTTATCCTGAGTCTATAGTCCAGTATAACATGAGTCCATAACAGTAATGTAACAGTGAAGTTTCATTCAGTACTGATTTTATTTATTCATTGCATTTTATGAACAGAGAACCGACGGAGTAAACAATTCTAATCTCGTCATCCGGAAAATTTAAAAATCCCGCCCTGACCTGTCATTGGCCAGCTATTCCTCCTTTGTTCTGTTTATTTATATTTTATTTTTTGACAGAAAATTCACTTGACTATGCATAGTAAAGACATATATATTTTATTTTTTGACAGAAAATTCACTTGACTATGCATAGTAAAGACATATATATTGTGTACAATATACGCAAAACCTCTCATATACGCCATTCATAGCCTGCAAGCCCAAATTTGTGTTCTGATAAGGAATTCTCTCAACATGGATTCTTTTGAATTTACAAATTATATATCTTGTTATAGGCGAGGGTAGAAACCTACTAACAAATTTTTCTAGGACTTTATGGTGACCAATAGCTAACAATTTAGCACCTTTTAAGCAAATATGGGAGATGCTCTTCGCCTTTTAAACACAACACTTAACAGTATATTAGTAAATAAATCTTAGCTAAGGTAATCCATTCGTCTTCATTAGAACACGCTTCCGATAGTTACTAAGTATTCCAGCACTTTCCAGAAAAAGTGAGTGGCTCTGAAAAGAGCCTTTGATTTTCAGAACTGGGAATGTAATACTGCTAAATGTTTCACTTGCCCTTGGCCTTGTGGTGGCTCTCAGTTTTCTTGGGCAGCAGCACCGCCTGGATGTTGGGCAGGACACCACCCTGAGCGATGGTCACGCGACCCAGCAGCTTGTTGAGCTCCTCGTCGTTGCGAATGGCCAACTGTAGGTGACGCGGAATAATACGGGTCTTCTTGTTGTCCCGGGCCGCGTTGCCCGCCAGCTCCAGAATCTCGGCTGTCAGATACTCCAGCACCGCCGCCAGGTACACCGGGGCCCCGGCACCAACCCGCTCGGAGTAGTTACCTTTGCGAAGCAGCCGGTGAACTCGGCCCACGGGGAACTGAAGTCCGGCCCGCGAAGAGCGGGTCTTCGCCTTGGCACGAGCTTTCCCTCCTTGCTTCCCGCGCCCAGACATGGTGAGCGTTGAGCAGAATGGGAACCGCCACAGAAAAACCAGGAAAAAACTGATCTACAAGCAGCAGCAAGATGGCAGTTATAGTGCTGGGTGGAATTGCCGTATGCGAGATAGGATTGGTTAAAATCTTCTGTTTTGTTTCTAACCAATAAGAAAAGAGATCTGGTGGAGGTAAATTTACATAACTCGTCACGAATGCATTGTCAAATCAGATATGAATATTCGTAAACACCTTATTTGCATAGGCCGCCTATAAAAGACGAGAATCTACTTGCCAGCAGGCATTTCAAGATCTTTCTCTGTTTTTGGTTGTTGTCATCATAGACATGCCTGAACCGGCTAAGTCCGCTCCTGCTCCTAAAAAGGGCTCTAAAAAGGCTGTGACTAAGGCCCAGAAGAAAGACGGCAAGAAGCGCAAGCGCAGCCGCAAGGAAAGTTACTCCGTGTACGTGTACAAGGTGCTGAAACAAGTCCATCCGGACACCGGTATTTCGTCCAAGGCCATGGGCATCATGAACTCCTTCGTCAATGATATTTTCGAGCGCATCGCGGGTGAGGCATCGCGCCTGGCACATTACAACAAGCGCTCGACCATCACATCCAGGGAGATCCAGACCGCCGTGCGCCTGCTGCTGCCCGGGGAGCTGGCCAAGCACGCCGTGTCCGAGGGCACCAAGGCTGTCACCAAGTATACCAGCTCCAAGTAAATATAATATGCCTAGCAGCTGTTAAACCAAAGGCTCTTTTCAGAGCCACTTACATTTTCATTTAAGGAGTTGTGTACTCTTTCTTTAACTTCGCTGGGCATTAAAGTGCAGTTATATTTGGTGCCTGAGATAGAATGAGGAGCCTTTTTTTTGAGAAAAAAGTTCTTAATCTAATATTTCCCCAAACTTCCGTTCTGAATTAAAACGTCCAGATTTTTTTTTTCTTTTTTTTGGTCTCTTATTTTCATTCAGATAGCAAGGAGGGCTGGCTAATTTAGTTCCCAGCTACCCCCAAGCTCTTTTTTCAGGCCAGATTCTATGTTCCCACATCAACCTGATCCACAGAGTTAAGGTCCTTAACTATCAGGTCTCTACTCCAGAGTTAAAGATGCTCTCCCCCGACATCTCTCTCCCCCGCCCCGCCCCGCCCTTACCGGAGCCTACGTCTGGCAGGATCCTTAGATTACCTTTGTAAAAACAATAGTTTTCTAGTTTCCTGACGGGACATTGAAGTGCCAATCTTACCTTGATTTTCTTTATTTCATTTTGTTTAAAAGTATTAGGCACTTTGATAATCATTGCATTTTCCTTAATCTGGATGTCGGGAGATTTCATAAAAAATGAACAAATCCACCTAGAGATGTAGACTAATGCTGGGAGAGGCGGTTATTCTTGTAAAAAGACTTCTTGATGTGTTAAGAGATCTGTAGATGTGAAATGTTTTTCAATTCTATCTGGACATCTTTGAAAGAACATTGCCTCAGAAGAACATTGGAATTTGAATTTTGTGAAGTAAATAATCTTTGGCTCTCACAGCCTCAGTTTCTTACTGTAAAAATGAGATTATGGGAGTTCCTTGGGTTGTCCAAAGGTTAGGACTCGGCTTTTCCACTGCCTTGGCCTGTTCAATCCCTGGGAGGGAAACTAAGATCCTGCCAGCCCTGTGGAGCAGTGCCCTGCAACCACCAACCTGCCGC
>SJYT01070113.1:0-45759 GCA_006410635.1 Cephalophus harveyi | reverse complement strand
CCCTGATACTGGGAAAGATTGAGGGCAGGAGGAGAAGGGGACGACAGAGGATGAGATGGTTGGATGGCATCACTGACTCGATGGACATGGGTTTTGATGGACTCTGGGAGTTGGTGATGGACAGAGAGGCCTGGTGGGCTGTGGTTCATGGGGTTGCAAAGAGTCGGAAACAACTGAGTGACTGAACTGAACTGAACAGAATCTATGCCATTGAATAAATAGTTTATTAGGTTTTCAAGAAACAATCTCAATACCTTTCCTCAGAGATAAAAAGGAGAAGGAAACCTTGTGCACAGGGATGCTATTCTTTTTCTCTCTCGTTGGTTAAGTCATTTAAACCTCTGTATTACTCCGTTTCCTTATCTGTAAAACGGAGATAACTTTAATTCCTATCTTATAGTTTCAAGGGTGAATGACATTAAACAGTACTTCATATTTTGGCCACTGCCTGTCACATCGTAAATGCTCTATGTTTTGCCTGTTGTTGTTTGCATTATTGGTATTCTTATTTCTCACGACATCAAAGAGACACGGAGAAAAAGAAAGTGGCATTTGAACCATGATGACATACGTTTGAAGTCTTGAATAATCATTTTCTGTATTTGTGGGCTTTAGCAAACTGCTCACCACTGTTCCCTTATCTGTAATGTAGGAATAAATTCATATTTTTGTGAGGATTGAGTGAAACAACCTAGGAATATGTTTATGTATATGTTAACAAATATAGTTTATATTTGTTAAGAAACTGAAAGTGTACAAATGGAAGTTCTTTTGCATGTAAACATAAAAAAACCAAACAATTCCAGATAATTAAAAAAAACTTTCTAGAAAGTTAAATTTGCTGACTATATTTAAGGAATTACTGAACACTTAGGTCTTTTTCTTCAGTCCCTTTTTTTTTTTTTTTTCAGTTTTACGAAAACAATTCTGATTAATCCAGGTGGGCCGATGCCTACATCAATCAAATATGATGGCCCAAGATAGAAGGTAAGAAATAATGGTCACACATGGGGCTCTGTCCTAAGTAGAGTTGTTTCCAGGCCATAAACTCATTTTTACCCCCCAGAAACTCCTGTGTTAGCTTTTTCTTCACTATATATTAGATGTTCTCAAAATCTGCTACAGAATGAGCATCTTTATTTGCTGGGCATATTTTTTTTGTAAGCTAAGTTCTCACATCTCCCTAGAGCTAATGAAACAGAAATTTTGGGAATGGGGCCAGCAATCTATCCTTTAACAAGCCATCTTGGTGATTTTGATGTATACTCAAGTTCTTTATAATGTCAGTACATAATTCAGCTCTTGGGACTTGAATGTACAATGAACTTGGTGGATGTACCTTCTGTCTAGAAGGTTCTTACATCAGGCAGTGCACGTGCCATCTCAAAGGTCATTTGCCCTCTTTCCTTACTAATACAATCTCAGTTTTTTTAAGGTCTTCATTTTCTCCCTGCCTTGTGCTCCAGGGAAAGCAGAGTCCCTCTCTTAGGCTCAGGAATGGGGTTCTGATTCCACCCAAGTACCTCAGTATTGATTAATTTGAGGGAGGGAGGTGAGGGTGGGTATACAGGCAGTTGTCTGTGGCTCTGAGAGCCCAGCTTCCCCAAGAATGTAGTCATTGGGCTGAAATTGGAGTTGCTGGTCAATAAACCGTGTATATGCTGGGGATGCATGTGGAATCAGGAACATTTCAGGCAAAGAATAATTGCAGAGGCCTGGAGACTGGAGAAAGAGGCCCACAGTTTAAAGGATGTAGGGGAAGGAGGGTGGTGGGAACAAAACAAAACAAACAACAACAACAACAACAAAAAAAAACCCAATGAAAAACAGAAAACAAAAATAGAGAAAAAAGAAATCCTTTCAGTTTGGGCTGGAGAGAGAGGAGAGCCAGACTTTGCAGGGCTTGTGGCCATAGCATAGATTTTTTTTATTTCTGTGAGATGGGGGCTCATCCAAAGGCTGTGAGCAGGTAAAATTAACACACACACACACACACACACACAAAACGAAACATAAAGCCCCGCACGGTGACTCTGGAATAGAAACCAAATTCACTATGGACAGAAGAGGTTCAGTATCACCTCAAACTCAAAGCAAGCTCATCAGAATCAGTCCAAGAGCAATTGTAATTTGGCAACCTGAAAATAAACTGGTTTGTATCCTTGTGGTTATTTTTTTTAACCTTTTGAGACAATAAAACAGAGCTCGGATAGACTGGCCAGGGAGGCCGCCTAGGATTGTTTCTAAAGGACAATAATAGCAGTTCTTGGGTGTATTTGGCATTTCCATGTGTGGGTGAGTTGCCCTTAACCGAACCCTTGATTCCTAACTTACAAAAGGATGCCTTTAATTTGCAGTTTCCGGAAATATGAGGAAGAGCCCTGCCTTTTATCTTTCGGGATTTATTCTCCTGAGCATAAACCATAGGCTTTCAAACCTCGGTGTTCGGCTCACAACGTTAAAAAGCATCTTTACATCCACAGTTCTTGTTTGCGTTCTGAGCCGGCCCTGAGGACCCCTCTTCTTTGTCACCAGGATCGCTGCCTTTTCTGAACTGAGCGCGGGGAGGACTGGAAGCAGGATAGGGGGATGGGCTCGGAAGATAGCAGCGACCGGAAGGACTGGAGATTGTTAAAAGACAGATTTCATAGTATGTGGCCGCACCAGTGAGAAGACTGAGTAGGCTGAACACAGAATTCTGTGAACTTTGCAAGTCTAGTTTGTAAAAGGAGTCAGGAGACTGGGATGATTGTATTCTTAAAAAAAAAAAAAAAAAATCTAATGACAAGAGCTTCTTTAAAATCCAGGAGGAAGAGAAAATAAAAAAATAACTATTGTTCCCTTACTGGAGAGTTGCAGCCACCAAACATGTAAAGAATCTTAGATAAAATGCTTAGTCAGAACTCGAAAGCCCTAGGCAAAGGGCTAGGGGTAGACGAGAGGGAGTAAAAGGAATTAGTAGGAGCAGTGAAAGTCACTCAGTCGAGTCCAACTCTTGCGACCCCATAGGCTGTAGCCCGCCAGGTTCCTCCGTCCGTGGGATTCTCCAGGCAAGAATACTGGAGTGGGTTGCCATTTCCTTCTCCAGGCGATCTTCCCGATCCAGGAGTCGAACCAATGTCTTCTGCATTGCAGGCAGATTCTTTACCGACTGAGCTAGGAGGGAAGCCGTGGATCCACACAAAAGAACCTGGGTGGAGACCCGCAACGTCATACTTACGAAGTTCCGGTTTTAGAGAGCGGGATTTTCAAACCTAAATGTTGCTGTAGAATTCGGCAGGGTGACGGTTTAGATATAAGCAAGATCAGAGATTCAAAGTGCCCGTAGTAGCCAACGGAGCACGCTGTACAAATTTTATTACGATAACCTGGAGCTCTAAGAATTGGGGTTAGCAGATTATTTCAGCCGACGTTCAGTTAGGCTGCTGGGGACCTTTGTAAGCGGAACCCTTGGTAGAAAGTAGTGCTTTGATAAATACGTGCTATCCTAAACACTGATTGAACGGCTCGTATTCATAGCAGTACGCAGCTCTGATGGTGAAAACATGAGATGGCTCTGAAAAGAGCCTTTGGGTTTATAGTTACTACAAATATATCTACTTGGAGCTGGTGTACTTGGTGACAGCCTTGGTGCCCTCGGACACGGCGTGCTTGGCCAGCTCCCCGGGCAACAGCAGGCGAACGGCGGTCTGGATCTCCCTGGATGTGATGGTCGAACGCTTGTTGTAATGGGCCAGGCGCGATGCCTCGCCAGCGATGCGCTCGAAAATATCATTCACGAATGAATTCATGATTCCCATGGCCTTGGACGAGATGCCGGTGTCCGGGTGGACCTGCTTCAGCACCTTGTACACGTACACGGAGTAGCTCTCCTTGCGGCTGCGCTTGCGCTTCTTGCCATCCTTCTTCTGAGCCTTGGTCACCGCCTTTTTGGAGCCCTTCTTAGGGGCCGGTGCGGACTTCGCTGGTTCCGGCATTACGACTACAGTGTTTTCTGAAAGGAAATAAAATGGTGACTGTGCCACCGTATTTGTATGCAAGGTTATGCAAATGAGGGCCAACTTTCACAATTGCTGATTGGTTCACTTGCATGCAAATAAATAATTCCAGATCTACTTTCTCATACCTGTGACAGTTTTCCAGCAATCAGGCCAATTTTTTAATCTAGTTAACCTTTTAATAATAAATTCTGTTTCGTTTATAACAATTCAGGCTAGTTTGTTTTAAAAACTAGAAGTCACTCTCGCCAGTGCTTTGAAATTACCAAAGAAGGAAAGCTCGAGGCACAGTTCTGTCTCCTATTTGCAAGGCCTGTTTATACCTCCTTGAAAGCAGTATCATTACATCTGAATCTAGATTTTAGACCAGGGAGAGGAAACGAACTGTGGTCATCCAGACGGTTCCAAGTACAATGTTTCCTATTGTACACAAGATGCAGAAATAGAGCGTGAAAATAAAGGGTAGGGGGAAAAAAGTACATCACTTGAAGGGAGATAAGGAATTTCGTAGCCCATATGGATACAATCCTTCGAACTGGAAAGGATCAAATCACATCTAGCCACAAAGGAAGGTCAGAAATAGGTTCTTCAGTCTAAGTGAAAAGATTAAACACACACACACAGAGAAATGGAAGAACCCGTTGTTTAACGCCTGTATTTTAAAGTTTTATTACCATCATCATTATCTTCGACTGAAACCAGTTGTTAGCTAATTCTTCCAATAGCATCTATCTTTTCTTCAGATAGGTGTGCTCCCTGAATTTGCCTTTTTTCCCTAACATTCCCCAGGCTCCTTGACCTTCCGCAGACAACCCCTAACCCTTCAAGTTTTAAATTTGTGACCTAGGTTCATAGCTCCCCCTAGTGCCTTATGAAGGCAAACACAAACACCTTCAGGCGGGAATCCTCTTCACCACCCACTTTTTCCTCGGTATAATGTGAACAGGTTGATTGTGATTTATTTATTCAGCAATTATTTATTTAGCATCTATCACGTTAGGAACATTCTACCAGGAACTTAGGATGTCCAGATATAAGATTATAACAAATAGTATTAAATCGAAGAGGAAAAGAGACACTATAGAGTTTGGGCTTCCAAAGAAACAACAGCCTTAGATTCCCTCTTTCCCTCAGACAATGATTTGCAGATACTGAAATGATCAGATACTATAACATAACAATTTACTGAAAGTTTAAAGAAATAAAAATCTGATAATGCAATGAAGAACAAGGGGCAATCAAAATCAACCTAATTTTAAAAATTAAAAAAAATAGAAATTTTAGAAATCAAAAAGACCTATATTCCATAAAGATAAAATTAAAATCTACTGATAAGATGAAACATTCGGGACCTCATATGCCCATGATTAAGGTAACAGCTGACAGAATTAGAAGGAGAAGTTGAAATTTAGAGCTGTTTGTCAAGTTTTCATTATATTAAGCTTATAAATTGTCATAGCTAGCAAACAAACAAAAAAAATGCGTATGCTTATAGAAAATTTGGACAACACAGTTAACAAACTTGATCTATCTGTGTGTGATTCCTGTATTTCATACATAGAGAATGTCCAAGTTTTAAAGCACACATTTAATAATCTCAAAAATTCAACACTGGCTTCAGAAAATGTCACAGTGGATACAAAAGAATCAGTTTCATATATATGACACTCTTTTATCATAATCTAATTAAAGAGCAATAGAAAAGATTTTTTTTAGGACAATAAAAATAAAACAAACAATGTATGATTGGAAACTAAAAGCACACTTCTAAATGCAATGAATTAGAATATTATATGGGAAAATATGCAATATTATAAGATAAATATAAATGGAAATAATACACATGAAAATTGTTGGATGTATCTAAAGGTGTACTAAAAGGGACATAGTGTTAGTTGCTCAGTCATGCCCGACTCTTTGCAACCCCTTGGACTGCAGCCTACCAGGTTCCTGTGTCCATGAGATTTTCCAGGCAAGGATACTAGAGTGGGTTGCCATACATAATATTAAAAGCATACTTTAAGGAACAAAAATCACTAAAGATATACAAAATAGGTGTTCAACAAGAACAACAAAAAGCTAGAAAAAGAACAAGAAAGTAAATCAAAATTAAGTTGAAAGAATTGGTCTTAAAATTCTTAGAATGTGTTGTACTGTTGTGAATTATGCTCTGTTTCAATTCCACATAGGCCATTGCTAATGTATAGAAAGGCCATATATTTTTACGTGGTGCACATATTTACCAACCCTACTGAGTTCTTATTTGATTTCATTGTGTGTTTATAGGTTCTCATGGATTTTTACAGTGACATATTAGTTTAAGTATGTCAACCTTAAAATTAAAAAAAATTTTTTAATGGAGATAATCCATAAACAACAACCTTGTTCTTTGAAAAGTCTTATAACAATAGACAAACATCTATAAAAATTAATGAGGTA
This sequence comes from Cephalophus harveyi, assembly GCA_006410635.1. NCBI lineage: Eukaryota > Metazoa > Chordata > Mammalia > Artiodactyla > Bovidae > Cephalophus > Cephalophus harveyi. Next base: position 39,322 of record SJYT01070113.1, on the reverse strand, counting down.
AAAAATATTGTGTGTGTGAAAAAATTACACAAATAGAAAAAAGGACAGTTGCTACCAAAAGAGAGATATTAAGCTTAACAGAAAACAATAATTTTCAAGAAAAACTTAAGTAATGGGCTGAATAAATGAGTTATGATTATGGAAATAGGACAGGCAGTTAAAAAAAAATTCTTGTACTCTTCAGTCTAAATGATACCACACTTGGCTGGGTTTTACAGGTACTAGTGAAATTTAAGTAATTGATAATCACCATTTTGCAGATGTTTCAATAGAAAAATAACTATCTTTTTTTTTTTTTGGCAAATTGTTTACCCTTATCTAAATTGGACAGGAACAACACAGAATGAAACAGAGAAAGAGATGAGAAAAAATTATAGTCTCATTTTATGAAATTCCTTTCCTTTTCTTTTCTTTCTTAAAGCTCTATTTAGGATGCAAGCAAATGGAAACCAAGAGATAACATTATTTAAAAAACAATAGTATATTGAAGTGAAGTGAAGTGAAGTGAGGTCGCTCAGTGGTGCCTGACTCTTTGCGACCCCATGGACAGTAGCCTGCACCACGCTCCTCCGTTCATGGGATTTTTCTAGGCAAGAGTACTGGAGTGGGTTACCATTTCCTTCTCCAAATAGTATAGTGAGGTGAGGTGAGGTGAAGTCACTCAGTCGTGTCCGACTCTTTGCGACCCTGAGGACTGTAACCCGTCCATGGGATTCTCCGGGCAAGAATACTAGAGTGGATTGCCATTTTCTTCTCCAGGGGATCTTCCCGACCCAGGGATCGAACCCCGGTCTCTCGCAATGGAGGCAGACGCTTTAACCTCTGAGCCACCAGGGAAACCCCAATAATATAGTATGTTTGGTTTATTATAAGAATGGAAGAAAAGTTTAACATTCAAAATCTGCCACGTAAGAAATTAATAGAGAAAAGTTGTTATCATTTGCATAGATACTAGGAAAGTATTTGTTAGCTATTACATGCCTTCATTATCAATATTTTCAACGAACTATAAGGATAAGGAGTAGCGACTCACTTCATAAGAAGTAGCTACAGTGAGCACAACATTTAATAGTGTAATTTTAGAAGGATTCCAAAACGGTAAAAAGACAAAAGCTTTGTGGTACTACTCTTATGCAACGTAACACCGAGGGCCTGGCTAATATCACGAGATAAGTACAGGAAACAAGAAGGATAAGTATTCAACAAGAAAAGACGTTATCCTTATTGTTTGAAAATAATATGTCATTGTAAAAATTAACAAGAATCTATAAACAATTAGATCTTCCTGAGCATAAAAGGGTTGCTGAATATATGAATACCACATAAAAATTCATGGCCTTTCTGGATTTGAAATAGAAAATTCAGACATTATTTACAACAGTATAATACATTCTAAGGATTCTAAATCCAAGAAAAAATGTATATGTAACAGATCTGATATATATAACACTGTGAAATCCTGAAATAAAAAACAAGATTCACTCAAACTGAGAGACAGATATACATTAGACTTCCTTCCTCAGTGATCAATGCAAAGCAGTAGAAGAAAAACAACAGAATGGGAAGGACTAGAGATCTCTTCAAGAAAATTAGAGATACCAAGGGATCATTTCATGTAAAGATGGGCACAATAAAGGTCAGAAATGGTATGGACCTAACAGAAGCAGAAGATATTAAGAAGAGATGGCAAGAATACACAGAAGAACTGTACAAAAAAGATCTTCATGACCCAGATAACCATGATGGTGTGATTACTCACCTAGAGCCAGACATCCTGGAATGCAAAGTCAAGTGGGCCTTAGAAAGCATCACTACGAACAAAGCTAGTGAAGGTGATGGAACTCCAGTGGAGCTATTTCAAATCCTAAAATATGATGCTGTGAAAGTGCTGCACTCAATAGCCAGCAAATTTGGAAAATTCAGCAGTGGCCACAGGACTGGAAAAGGTCAGTAATTCTAATCCCAAAGAAAGGCAATGCCAAACTATGTTCAAACAACCACAGAATTGCCTTCATCTCACACGCCAGTAAAGTAATGCTAAAATTCTCCAAGCCAGGCTTCAATAATATGTGAACCGTGAACTTCCAGATGTTCAAGCTGGATTTAGAAAAGGCAGAGAAACCAGAGATCAAATTGCCAACATCCTCTGGATCATCAAAAAACCAAGAGAGTTCAAGAAAAACATCTACTTCTGCTTTATTAAGTATGCCAAAGCCTTTGACTGTGTGGATCATATCAAACTGTGGAAAATTCTTAAAGAGATGGGAATGCCAGACCACCTTACCTGCTTCCTGAGAATTCTGTATGCAAGTCAAGAAGCAACAATTAGAACTGTACATGGAACAACAGACTGGTTCCAAATATTGAAAGGAGTATGTCAAGGCTGTATATTGTTACCCTGCTTATTTAACTTATATGCAGCATACATCATGAGAAATGGTGGACGGGATGAAGCACAAACTGGAATCAAGATTGCTGGGAGACATATCAACAACCTCAGATATGCAGATAACACAACCCTTATGGCAGAAAGTGAAGAGGACCACCCTCATGGCATCTGGTCCCATCACTTCATGGCAAGTAAATGGGGAAACAATGGAAACAGTAACAGACTTTATTTTGGGGAACTTCAAAATAGCTGCAGATGGTGACTTTAGCCATGAAATTAAAAGACGCTTGCTCCTTGGAGGAAAAGTTATGACCAACCTAGCCAGCATATTAAAAAGCAGAGACATTACTTTGTCAATAAAGGTCTATCTGTCTAGTCAAAGCTTTGGTTTTTCCAGGAGTCGTGTATGGGTGTGAGAGTTGGACTATAAAGAAAGCTGAGCGCCTAAGAACTGATGCTTTTAAACTGTGGTGTTGGAGAAGACACTTGAGAGTCCCTTGGACTGCAAGGAGATCCAACCAGTCCATCCTAAAGGAGATCAGTCCTGAATATTCATTGGAAGGACTGATGCTGAAGCTGAAACGCCAATACTTTGGCCACCTGATGGGAAGAACTAACTCATTGGCAAAGACCCTGATGCTGGGAATGATTGAAGGCAGGAGGAGAAGAGAACGTCAGAGGATGAGATGGTTGGATGGCATCACCGGCTCAATGGACATGAGTTTGAGCAAGGTCTGTGAGTTGGTGATGGACAGGGAGGCCTGGTGTGCTGCAGTCCATGGAGTCACAAAGAGTTGAACATGAGTGAGTGACTGAACTGAACTGATACACTAGACTATGTTTAATTTTTTTTGATGACTCAATATGGTAAAATGTTCTTAAACTCCAAAATAACCTAAAAATTCAATGTTATGTGACAAAACTTCACTATGGTAAAGCATTGTAAAATTAACGTCTTCCAGATGTTCAAGCTGGATTTAGAAAAGGCAGAGAAACCAGAGATCAAATTGCCAACATCCTCTGGATCATCAAAAAACCAAGAGAGTTCAAGAAAAACATCTACTTCTGCTTTATTAAGTATGCCAAAGCCTTTGACTGTGTGGATCATATCAAACTGTGGAAAATTCTTAAAGAGATGGGAATGCCAGACCACCTTACCTGCTTCCTGAGAATTCTGTATGCAAGTCAAGAAGCAACAATTAGAACTGTACATGGAACAACAGACTGGTTCCAAATATTGAAAGGAGTATGTCAAGGCTGTATATTGTTACCCTGCTTATTTAACTTATATGCAGCATACATCATGAGAAATGGTGGACGGGATGAAGCACAAACTGGAATCAAGATTGCTGGGAGACATATCAACAACCTCAGATATGCAGATAACACAACCCTTATGGCAGAAAGTGAAGAGGACCACCCTCATGGCATCTGGTCCCATCACTTCATGGCAAGTAAATGGGGAAACAATGGAAACAGTAACAGACTTTATTTTTGGGAACTTCAAAATAGCTGCAGATGGTGACTTTAGCCATGAAATTAAAAGACGCTTGCTCCTTGGAGGAAAAGTTATGACCAACCTAGACAGCATATTAAAAAGCAGAGACATTACTTTGTCAATAAAGGTCTATCTGTCTAGTCAAAGCTTTGGTTTTTCCAGGAGTCGTGTATGGGTGTGAGAGTTGGACTATAAAGAAAGCTGAGCGCCTAAGAACTGATGCTTTTAAACTGTGGTGTTGGAGAAGACACTTGAGAGTCCCTTGGACTGCAAGGAGATCCAACCAGTCCATCCTAAAGGAGATCAGTCCTGAATATTCATTGGAAGGACTGATGCTGAAGCTGAAACGCCAATACTTTGGCCACCTGATGGGAAGAACTAACTCATTGGCAAAGACCCTGATGCTGGGAATGATTGAAGGCAGGAGGAGAAGAGAACGTCAGAGGATGAGATGGTTGGATGGCATCAGCGGCTCAATGGACATGAGTTTGAGCAAGGTCTGTGAGTTGGTGATGGACAGGGAGGCCTGGTGTGCTGCAGTCCATGGAGTCACAAAGAGTTGAACATGAGTGAGTGACTGAACTGAACTGATACACTAGACTATGTTTAATTTTTTTTGATGACTCAATATGGTAAAATGTTCTTAAACTCCAAAATAACCTAAAAATTCAATGTTATGTGACAAAACTTCACTATGGTAAAGCATTGTAAAATTAACGCTAATTAGCAAAAATAGGATGATTCTCCAAAACAAAAACAAACAGAGTGAAAAGGAAGAAAAAAAGTGGATTTTGATTTAGGACAGGCAACCTAAGACTAGCTAGGGTTATCCTAGGCCTTGAGCTGTCAGAAACTACATTAATCGGTTGTTTTAGTCTTTGTAGGCCAAGTCAAAAAGAAAGCTCAAGAGTAGCCAGGTTCATTGCTAAGTTGATTCAGCCGTGTGTCTCTTTGACCCTATGGACTGTAGCCTGCCAGGCTTCTCTCTCCATGGGATTTTCCAGGCAAGAATACTGGAATGCGTTGCCATTTCCTTCTCTAGGTAGCCTGGTTCGTTCGTTCTAAAGTGACAATATCTCATGCAACGGTTTAGAACCTGGTGATACAGAGGCTATGACTCCCGGCTTCCACTGCAGTTGGTGCCAGTTTAACCCCTGGTGGGGATGGGTTTCCATTTCCTTCTCCAGGCAGATTGGTTAGTTTGTTCTAAAGAGAGAGTGTCTCTATGCAATGGTTTAGAGCAAGGACTCTGGATCTAAACTTCTTAGGTCAGAATGCCCTTTGCCATTTATTAATAAGATGATATTGGATACATTATTTTAAGCTCTGAGCAACTCAATCAGTTCAGTTCAGTTGCTCAGTTGTGTCCGACTCTTTGTGGCCCCATGGACTAGAGCGTGTGAAGCCTCCCTGTCCATCACCAACCTTCGGAGCTTACTTAAACTCATGTCCATTGAGTTGGTGATGCCATCCAACCATCTCATCCTGTCATCCCCTTCTCCTCCCGCCCTCAATCTTTCACAGCATCAGTGTCTTTTCAAATGAGTCAGCTCTTCGCATCAGGTGGCCCAAAGTATTGGCGTTTCAGCTTCAGCATCAGTCCTTCCAATGACCACCCAGGACTGAGCTCCTTTAGGATGGACTGGTTGGATCTCCTTGCAGTCCAAGGGACTCTCAAAGAGTCTTCTCCAACACCACAGTTCAAAAGCATCAATTCTTAGGTGCTCAGCTTTCTTTATAGTCCAACTCTAACATCCATACACGACTCCTGGAAAAACCAAAGCTTTGACTAGACAGATGAACCTTTGTTGGCAAAGTAATGTCTCTGCTTTTTAATATGCTGTCTAGGTTGGTCATAACTTTTCTTCCAAGGAGCAAGCATCTTTTAATTGCATGGCTGCAGTCACAATCTGCAGCTATTTTGGAGCGGAGCTCCCAAAAATAAAGTCTGTCACTGTTTCCACTATTTCCCCATCTATATGCCATGAAGTGATGGGACCAGATGCCATGATCTTGGTTTTCTGAATGTTGAGCTTTAAGCCAACTTTCCTCTTTCACTTTCATGGAGTGAAATAACTCTCCTCTTTCACTTTCATCAAGAGGCTCTTTAGTTCTTCTTAGCTTTGTGCCATAAATCTGGTGTCATCTGCATTTTTGAGGTTATTGATATTTCTGCCGACAATCAATACATATGGCTAAAATAGCGATAATAATAGTTCACAGGTGTGTTAAGAAGATTAAAGGTGTTAACATCTGGAAAGCACTAGGAAATGTGTACACCAAAAAAAAAAAAAAAAAAAAAAGGCAATTAAAAAAAAAAAGTAAATAAAGTAACTGGAGATGGTTGGGTGTTACCTGCACCCAAGCTTGCACTGTGTTTTGCAGGCCCCACTCTCTTTTACCTTCCTGGGCCCTCTCCTCCATAAAACCAACAAAAACAGTAACATTATTAAAATTACATAAAGGATTAGAACCTTTAGTAGAACGGTTTCTTCGTTCTAGTTATATGGTATATTAGAACGTTTTCGTCGACCTAAAAGTTCATTTTTAATTCTGATTTTAGAAGAAATTAAGATACATTCGTGAGCCTCTAAAAATACTGTGGGCTGTATGCTCCATGTCTACTCTAGCCTAATGGATGTAGGTCCTTCATGCATCTGAAGATGAAACTTAAAATACATACTTATTCAAGTAGGAAATAATAATAATCCACTCATACATACACATACACCCACTTAATCCTCAAAGTGCCCTAGAAATATGAGAGTGAATAAATGGGTGGCGCAAGGAAAGTGTCTTGGGGACTAGTTATGAGGGAAAGTGCCTCTTCAGAACAGGTTTTGAGAAAAGGGGAAAAAAATTAAGAGGGTGATGTCTTGTTTCTTGGTCTTCAAACAACTCGGTTCTCCGCTTCAGTATGTGAATGCCCCCCTTAAACTGTTAGGGTCTCTTGTTTCCACTGGCAGATGCAAGAGGCTGGGGGTCGCCTGCGCCTGCGCACCAGTAGGGGGTGGTCACGAGAACCCTCGCGGGGCGAGAGTGGTGGGCGGAAGCCTCCAATTTACTGGCGACTTCGTAGGGGAGCCGAAGGTGATGTACGCGTAACGTAGGGCTCCAGGAAGAACAGCGGAGCATAAGGTGGGTTGGGAAGACCCAGGGAGATGGTGTGGCGGGCCGTGGCTATGGGAGGCGGGGCAGACAGAGGTGGGGAATGGAAGGCCCATGCTATTTTGTATGGCCGCACCAGAAGGAGGTGCTGATTTTCAGGACTTGACACTTAGTTGAAACTCAAGGTGATTTTCCAGTTTTGTGTGACTGGGAGAAGGCAATGGCACCCCACTCCAGTACTCTTACCTGGAGAATCCCATGGACGGAGGAGCCTGGTGGGCTGCAGTCCATGGGGTCGCGAAGAGTCGGACACGACTGAGCGACTTCCCTTTTTACTTTTCACTATCATGCATTGGAGAAGGAAATGGCAACCCACTCCAGTGTTCTTGCCTGGAGAATCCCAGGGACAGGGGAGCCTGGTGGGCTGCTGTCTGTGGGGTCACACAGAGTCGGACACGACTGAAGTGACTTAGCAGCAGCAGCAGTATCATCCCGGGTGGCGCAGTGGTAAAGAATTCACCTGCAATGCAGGTAGACCCGGGTTAGATCCCTGGGTTGGGATCCCAGAAGAAACGGGATGGCTGCTGTTGGGTTGCAAAGAGTCCGACAGAACTGAGGGCGGGTTCACTTTTTTTTTTTTTTTTCCTTCAAGTGTGATCCCCGGATGCATTAGCATCACTTTGATAATTTAGAAATGCAAACTATTGGCCCCTATTCCAGATCTAGTCAATCTAGTGAAACTGAGGTGGGGCCTAGCAATCTGTTAAAAGTCCTTCAAGTAGCACACACTTAACTCTGAGAGTGCTTCAAAGTAATGTCTTCCTGTTAATTCATGTTTGTCAGCTTAGATAAACCAAGTTGTTTACCTTCGAGATTGTTACCAAAACCAAAACAGTTCTTAGGCCTTACCCACTCAAAACTTAATGGCAGAAAATAAACTGAAAAATGAATAAATTGTTTGTATAGAAAAGGGTTATCTAAGAAGAAGGATTTGAATTAATAAAAGGTGAATTCCAGCTATCCACAGGTTTTATTAAATGTGGAATCTCACAGATGTTTTGCCATTCTCTCCTTTTGACTTTCCCCCACCTAAGTGAGTAAATAATAAATTTCTAGTAATTAGACCTATGATAGAAATAAATTCTATCTTCATGATTTAAATAAAGTGAGAAAGCTAAAACACCTTGTTTAGGCTCTTCCATCCAGGTAATGATCTCCTTCCCCTTTGCAGGTAAGTCAATGTGCAATAAATCAGGATGGGTACGATTTTATTGGGATATACACACTAATCAATCATTTCGGGCAGATCAGACATCATACTTCATAACTTCTATGGCCAGATTTTCATTTTCAGTTACTGTTTGCATTCATTTCTTCTCCATACTCTTATCTCACCCCTGACTGAAGAAACAAAAATAGTTTATATGTTAGGTGCCATTTTACCATCAGTATTAATATTTGCTATACAAAAATGAGGGTTCTGTTTACATAGGCTTCTATAATGTGCTATGAGGAATCTCTACTCCAATGTTACCTACACTTTATTAGCATTAATAGATAATAGTCATTATTAGCATTAATAGATAATCACTCAAAACATAGGGCTTCCCAGGTGGCTCTGCAGGAAAGAATCTGCCTGTCAATGCCGGAGAAGCAGGAGATAAATGTTCGATCCCTGGGTTGGGAAGATCTTCTGGAGGAGGAAATGGCAACCCACTCCATTATTCTTGCTGGAAGTGTTTGGAGAGCAGTTGGTAGAAGTCAAGGGGGAGACTGCTGAAGTTGCTCATCTGAATAAACTACAAAAAATAGTATTCCATGAGACATAATTTCTGGATTCATAGTTGATTTAAACATGCAAAAGTATGTGACAGAACAGACATAAGAAGCAAAAAGTTATAGTCAGTGATAGATGAAGTGAAGGGAAAGTCGCTCAGTTGTGTCCAACTCTTTGAGACTGCATTCTCTAGGCCAGAATACTGCAGTTGGTAGCCTTTCCCTTCTCCAGGGAATCCTTCCCAACCTAGGGATTGAACCCAGGTCTCCGGAATTGTGGGTGGATTCTTTACCAACTGAGCCACAAGGGAAGCCCAAGTATACAGGAGTGGGTAGCCTATCCCTTTCTCCAGGGGATCTTTCTGACCCAGGAATTGAACTGGGGTCTTCTGCATTGCAGGTGGTCTTTACCAACTGAGTTATCAATTCAAAATTGTAAAAATGTAATTTTTCTTGTGACTCTGTGCAGAATTAGCCTTATTTAAAGATATATGGCCTTTTGCCTTTGCTGAAATGTGATCTGTAGGCTTTTGGAATGTATTGCTTCTTATGTCTGTGCTGGATAAAAGATAAGAATATCTTTGTGTACTACGAGGCCTTGAGCTACACTGGGTAGTCTAATAGAATACCCAGTGTGTTAGGTTCTTTGCGTCATGCCATATCTATACTAGATCCAGAGGGATTGGGTAAAGGTCCAGTCTGGACACCAAGGCTTGACTGAGTTTCCCTAGTTAGCAATACATATTGTGTTTCACACATCATTGCAGGAAGGTATTGTTAACAGTTGGTGACTCCGCTGGAAGAGTACTATTGGAAGCTCTCAGTTTGGAACGCCCTTAGATGCTGATCCATGTGTCTCTTCCTTTTGCTGATTTTGCTTTGTGTCCTTTTGCTATAATGAACCCTAATCTTGTTTATAATAACTTTCAGTGAGTTCTGTGAGTCCTTCTAATAAATTATATCATCTGAGGGTAGTTTTGGTGAGAACTCTGAACCTTGCAGTTGGTGTCAGATGGACCATCCCTTAGCTTTGCCACTATGTTGTATTAATATTACTTATCACTAAAAAATTGGAATAGTCTTTTTTTGCCTTAATTTAATGAGTTTGGTAGTTCTCATGTGAATCTAAGTCTGTTCGCCTGCAAATTTCCAAAGAGTGATAAACACTTGTTCAGGCCTTGGTGAAAGATACAGGGATATGAAAGCAGTTAACTGTAAGCATTCTTGACGGTCTTACAAAACTGAGAACTCCTTTAAGTCAAGGACAACCTTATTTCTCTTTGTATCCCCAGTACCCATGTCAATGACTAGCCTAGAGACATTTAATGACTATCTCTTAAATGATGTATAAATAAATAACTTGTACAATTTACTACAGTATTTTGACATACATCAAAATCTCCTTATAAACCTTCATAACTTAATTCTTCTTTAGTTTCTTCTTTTACCAAGCTTCTGCTAACCCTTAATTTGTTACCTTACATTTTTTAAACATTGTATTTTCTTTCAATCAGTCATCAGTCTTCACTCCTATATTTTAAATAAATTTTTAACTTCTTAAACTTCCTATCAATTTTAAATTTCATTAATTTTTTTTTAAGTGTTATTTTCTTCTCTTTTCAAATGCCAAAGTATTTCCTGGGATTATAATTTTTTATTATATTTATTTTCTTTAATTTCTTTTGTTTCAAAAAGATCAAATCTATCATGCATTCCCAAACAATCATGCATGCTTTCCTGGTTGCAGTTGAGGATTTCTCAGCTGAATTAGTTCAATTCATTCAATATTTTTTTAAAGTATAGACTACTATCTGAGATAATGTTTTATTTAACATAAAAGGCTACTATTTTGTCCTTCACAACCTCAGAAAAAGGAACTGTCAGCACATCATGTGGGAGTTTTATTGACTTTGTCTCTGTAGAAAGTGGTCTATTATAGTCTATGTTGCTGGAATTCCTAAAAATCTACCAAGTGGAAAGGTATTACGTTTGGGTGGTTTTAGAGCTTATTTCTTTGGAAGGAATGATGCTAAAGCTGAAACTCCAGTACTTTGGCCACCTCATGCGAAGAGTTGACTCATTGGAAAAGACTCTGATGCTGGGAGGGGTTGGGGGCAGGAGGAGAAGGGGACAACAGAGGATGAGATGGCTGGATGGCATAACTGACTCGATGGACGTGAGTCTGAGTGAACTCTGGGAGTTGGTGATGGACAGGGGGGCGTGGCATGCTGCGATTCATGGGGTTGCAAAGAGTCAGACACGACTGAGCAACTGAACTGAACTGACCTGAACTGAGAGCTTATTTCTATGTAATCTTTAAAGCACAGATACTTTTTACATTCAAGATTTAAAGCATAAAAAGAATCATGTGGTGGTTTTAAAATGCATACACAAATTCTTTTAATATCCTTACCTCGAAAGATGGATCCTAATTCCCCTTCTGAATAAATGCCAGATTTAAGTGACTTGCTTCTAATGAATAGAGAGTAGCAGAAGTGTCATTGTGTCAAAATTAGGTCACAGAGGCATTCCTGCCATTCTCTCTGTCTCTGATTTCTCTTTCTATGGGATAACAGCTACTGTGCTTTGAAGCAGTCTCTTCCATCCTCTGGAGGAACTAAGTTCTTGCCAGCAGACACTTGTCTGGGGAATCCTCCAGCTACAGTCAAGCTTTCAGTTGACTGCAGCGTTCGCTTACTTCTTGACTTCAAACTCCCCAGAGTCCCTGAGTCATAACTACCTAAGTCATTTAAGTGAAGGACAGGAAAGCCTAGCATGCTGCAGTCCATGGGGTCGCAAAAAGTCGGACACAACTGAGTGAATGAACAACAACAAAGTCATTTCTGGATTCCTGATCTCAGAAGTTGAATGAGATAATAAACATTCATTGACTTAGGCTGCTCAGTTTGGAGATTATTTATTATACAGCAGTAAGTAATAAAAGAGAACCCCCACAATGAAGTTTATCAAGCTACCATAACTTTAAGGACAAAATCTGATGAAGGCAAACCCAAAAGAGAAAAATCATAGAATGATTTTATGTATGAATAGTAGAGGATTTTAAATACCCATGTAAAATATTAAAATTTATCCAGGCACTATTTAAGATAAAGATACAACATGACCAAATAAGGGACTTCCCTGGTGGTCCAGTGGTTAAGAGTCTGCTTGCCACTGTGGGCAAGGCGGGTTGCATCTCTGGTCCAGGAAGATCCCACATGCCGAGATGCAACTAAGCCCGTGTGCCGCGACTACTGAAGCTCGTGAGCCTAGACCCTATACTCTGCAACAACAGAACCCACTGCGATGAGAAGCCAACCTGCCACAATGAAGAATGGCCTCCGCTTGCTGCAACTAGAGAAAGCCTTTGAGCAGCAAGAAAGACCCAGCACAGCCAAAAGATGAAAAGAAATGACCAAATAAGATTTGGCCTAGAACTAGAAATATGGATTAACATTAGAATATCTATGTGTACTTTGTTGCAACAGCTTTAAGGAGAGAAAGCACATTATTTCATCAGATGCCAAAAATCCATAAATCACTCCTAATAACTCATAATAGAATTAAAAGGAAATTACATCAATACAATAAAGACTACTCACACACATATGCATACACATTATTATAAATCACAAACTACCAAAGCTAGTTCCATGAAAAGGAGGAAGAAATGGTGACATCTGCTAGCATGTCTAATATGGGATAGTTTGTAATTTTAGCTAACACAATAATTTGATAAAAGATAAAGAGAAATTGTTATTGGAAAGGATACCAAACATTTGTTTTCTGTGCTAATGATAGTATATGAAATGAAAGTCAAGATAATCCATTAGATATTAACATTAACAGAAGTTAGTAATTAGCAAGATACAAAATGCATGTAAATAATCAGTCACTCCCCTCCACCCCATGTTAGAATTTCAAACTGCTTTTTGATCTGATGCCATAGGTCCACCCAGAAAATCAGCATTAAATTTGTAAGAATGTATAGGGTTTAGTTCAGTGTCACACAGTAACCCTTTTTTGTTGTATCATTTCACTACATTTTATGAGTAATCCATCAATTCTAAAATATTATGGGCCCTGATCATTTAAATCTCACATCTGCATCATTTTCTGTTTATCCTGCCACTATGGTTAGATGCATGCCAGACAATTTTATTACCCATTCCCGATCTCTTAAACTCATTTTTACATCCCTCTCTCTGCATTTTGGATAATTCCTTGAGATCTGGTTTGCTATTCGTGAAAATTCTTCAGTTGGGTCTAATTTACTATTAAGCTCATCCAGTAAGCTTTTAATTCTGTTCTCTCTATATAGAAAACAAATAGTTCTAGAAATATTTGTTTTCTTCGAAACCATGTGATCATTTTTTGTATTCTCTTAATCCTTCACATAGTTCAGGTTTTGTTTGGAAATATATTAGTCACTTGAAGTCTGTATCTGTTAATGTATGCTTTGGTTTCCATTGTCTGTTGTTCTTGGTCATGGTATCTTTGGCTAATTTTGGTTGTGAAGCTGCTCTTTCATTTTCTTGGCTATATATCTGTGGGATTTATTAAGGCCTAAAATGAAGCTTACCCTTTCAGAGAGGATTTGTATTTGCTTTTACCAGGTGCCCAAGGGGCACCAAAACAGTTTGGGATATTTCTAAATTAAATTCTCAGCCTAGGTGTTTTGAATCCCTATTTTATTCTATTTACGCTGAAACAAAAATGTGTGAAGCCTGGCTTGTATTCCAAATTCTCAGCAGTGGAGTTTACTTGCTCAGCACCAAGTTTCAGGACAGATTCTTTGCCCTCCATTATCTACTGTGAATGAATGTGTGTATTTATTTCTAGTTCCTTTTGGTCTGGTGTCTCAGCTTTACTGGGAAAGTTCTTATCATGCTCCTCACCATAGCCAGGCTTCACATTACACCCTAAAAAACAAAGCTCAGGTTTGGGTAAAAATCAGCAGAGGTGCTTGGGGTTTCACATGGGCCAAGCCACTGGGACTGAGTGTTCCTTACTTTTATACTGGGTCTTCATTGCTTCATCCTCAGCCCACGCTCATAAATCTATAAACCTGGCAATTTTCTTGGTTACCTCTACTGATTCCTTTCCTCCTGGCCACTCCCTCTAGCGCACCCCGCTTCCCATCCCCCCTGCTCTTATTTCTATCCTACCTAGTACACATTCTACCAGGAAGGGTTTTCCTCTCTACTTCCTCTCTGCCCTTGATGCTTGGGGACACCCGGGAAAACAGAAGTGCTCAAAATGGGGCCTGAGCCGAGTAGACAGACTCCTTTACCGATGGAGAGACTGATAACCGGACATCTGAGACCCAGAATACTTTAAAGCTGAATGCTGCTCCCAGAGGACTACAAATTAAATAGGACTTTCTGGGAAAGAAATTATAGCAGCTGACAGCATTTGAAGCCTTCCTTTTTCTTTTCTTTTCCGCCTTTAGGATAGAGCGTAGGCTCCTCCTCACCACAGAAACTGCACCAATTACAAAGCAAGGAAACCAGAAAAAAACCTTTGTAACATTTTTGTGAAAATTCATTGTTTTCAGCATTCCCCCCCTTCCCGAAATACAGGTATCTGTGGTTTAAAAATGAAAAAAAAAAAAAAAAAAAAAAAGGAAAAGAAAAATGGAAAAGCTCTGAGCAAAATAAAGTTGATTAAGAGCATACTCTTTCGTATTCTGGGTAAGGGTTCATTGCCAAAGTCCGGGTCACCGTCAGGATCTACTTGAAGACTTCCGTACGGAAAAGAAAGCTGTACCTTAAAGGGCATTCTCAGGGCAAATTGATAAAATGGTTTCGTGGTATCATGGTTCTATGTAACTACTTGCCTGTAGTGGGCATGCAATGAATAGCACGTATTTTCTACCTTGCCCATATTAATTCTTACGCAGATGTAATAGAACCTTAAAGAATGCTAATGAACATTTAAATTTGGTAGAAATCAGAATATAGCCTTTGTAATGAAAGGATTACAACTCATTTGCTGAAAACATGCGTGGCTCTTAAAAGAGCCTTTGGGGTTAGGTGTAAAGACGCTTACTTGGCAAGTTTACTTGGAGCTGGTGTACTTGGTGACAGCCTTGGTGCCCTCGGACACGGCGTGTTTGGCCAACTCCCCGGGCAACAGCAGGCGTACGGCCGTCTGGATCTCCCTGGATGTGATAGTCGAGCGCTTGTTGTAATGCGCCAGACGCGACGCCTCGCCCGCGATGCGCTCAAAGATGTCGTTGACAAATGAATTCATGATGCCCATGGCCTTGGACGAGATGCCGGTGTCCGGGTGGACCTGCTTCAGCACCTTGTACACGTACACGGAGTAGCTCTCCTTGCGGCTGCGCTTGCGCTTCTTGCCATCTTTCTTCTGCGCCTTGGTCACCGCCTTCTTTGAGCCTTTTTTTGGGGCTGGAGCTGACTTGGTGGGTTCAGGCATCTTACCGATATAAACCGGAACACTTACACTAACAGCGGGGAAAATAGTTGCCGCGAGTGAGGCCACATTTATTTATAGACGCGGTATTCAAATGAGGCTCGTAAGGTCTCGCTCAGGATTGGATTAATTTTATTGTGGCGTCATAAACACGAATGTAAATGATTCTAACAGGTCTACCTTTTCATTGGCTGCTTTGTTACTTTGCTTTGACCCAATCACAGGGCCTAGACTAGACTTACCCATAGCTAGTATAAATAGGCTTTTCAGAAACCGGCATTGTGTATTTCACAGCTAGCAGATCCAAGTAATTGGGAACTTGCCAGCTTTAGGTTTGTAACTAAAGGCAATTTCTCTGTTCCCTTGTGTAACGCTGATTCTGGCTCGGGCCCCGCACCTAGTGGCCGTCTTGTGTCTTTTTGGGGCTGGTGGGCAAGCTCGATGAGCATTATCCTGCGCCTCGGGGCAGGTAACGAATGGACAGCTAACTACTCATCGTAGCCACCACCATCATGTGGGCTGGTTAACCCTGTAATGAAATTCACAGTCCCTTTTCTTCGTCCTCTACTGGAAGCCATGATGAATTATTACAAAATCTATGGTTAAGATAACCGAGGCAAATTTCCCCGCAAATATCCAATATGTCCTCGTTAAAATGTGCAAGTAACCCATTCAAAATGAACACTTAAAAATTTCGCATTTGGGGTCTACAAAACCCTACAGAACGTAGTGCCTGTGAGGCAGTGTTGGGAATTTACATCAAACCAGCTCACTGTTCTGTGAATCTCGTACAGGTTCAACCAGATTAGGCGCGAACCGATTACCCGTCCCATCCCACGGTGCACTAGTACTACCCTCACGTTTTAGGAAACTGCTGTTAAGACCCACCTCCCACCCGAGCGAGGCCCGCCCTCCACTTGCTGCCTCTTCCGCCCGACCACGCCCCCTTAAGTGTGCAACAGCTCTTTTCCCGAGATCTTTGGGTGGCTCTGAAAAGAGCCTTTGGGTTGTGTCGAGCTTCGAAGCCGGAGGCCAAAGGAACTTCCTATTTCTTCTTGGCCGCCGCCTTCTTTGGCTTGGCTGCCTTGGGTTTGGCGGTCTTTGGTTTAGCCGCCTTGGGTTTCACCGCTTTGGCCTTCGCTGGACTCTTGGGCGCCTTCTACCCTGTAATGAAATTCACAGTCCCTTTTCTTCGTCCTCTACTGGAAGCCATGATGAATTATTACAAAATCTATGGTTAAGATAACCGAGGCAAATTTCCCCGCAAATATCCAATATGTCCTCGTTAAAATGTGCAAGTAACCCATTCAAAATGAACACTTAAAAATTTCGCATTTGGGGTCTACAAAACCCTACAGAACGTAGTGCCTGTGAGGCAGTGTTGGGAATTTACATCAAACCAGCTCACTGTTCTGTGAATCTCGTACAGGTTCAACCAGATTAGGCGCGAACCGATTACCCGTCCCATCCCACGGTGCACTAGTACTACCCTCACGTTTTAGGAAACTGCTGTTAAGACCCACCTCCCACCCGAGCGAGGCCCGCCCTCCACTTGCTGCCTCTTCCGCCCGACCACGCCCCCTTAAGTGTGCAACAGCTCTTTTCCCGAGATCTTTGGGTGGCTCTGAAAAGAGCCTTTGGGTTGTGTCGAGCTTCGAAGCCGGAGGCCAAAGGAACTTCCTATTTCTTCTTGGCCGCCGCCTTCTTTGGCTTGGCTGCCTTGGGTTTGGCGGTCTTTGGTTTAGCCGCCTTGGGTTTCACCGCTTTGGCCTTCGCTGGACTCTTGGGCGCCTTCTTCGGCTTGGCTGCTTTCGCTTTTTTCGGACTCTTTGCTTTTTTGGTTCCTGCAGCCGCAGCAGGCTTCTTCGCCTTCTTTGGGGTCTTCTTGGCGCTCTTCTTGGGGGTTGCCGCCCCAGTGGCCTTCTTCGGCTTCTTAGCTGCTCCTGCTGGCTTCTTGGGCTTGGCCGCACTCGTCTTCTTGGCTTTTGGCTTGGCTTCCCCAGTGGCTGCCTTCTTGTTGAGCTTGAAAGAGCCGGAAGCCCCGGTGCCCTTGGTCTGCACCAGGGTGCCCTTGCTCACCAAGCTCTTGAGACCCAGCTTGATGCGACTGTTGTTCTTTTCCACATCGTAGCCGGCGGCCGCCAATGCCTTCTTGAGCGCAGCCAGAGACACGCCGCTGCGCTCTTTGGAAGCGGCGACAGCCTTGGTGATGAGCTCGGACACCGGGGGACCAGACGCTTTACGCTTCGCGGCACCTGCGGCCTTGCGGGCCTTCTTTTTCACAGGCGTCTTCTCGGCGGGGGCCGGAGCAGCAGGCGCGGCGGGCGCAGTCTCGGACATGTTGAAGGCGGGCGTGGGTAGAGCAATTCGAGCCGGAAGCAGAGGTACTGGCCGGGACTCGGGCCGCGCCGCTGCGCCCGCCCGTTTATATAGGGCGGAGCTGCGCCGTGATTGGTGCGCTGTCCAGCCCGCCTCGCTGGCAGCCGCAGAGTGTCCTCTCGGATCCCGAGTTGTGTTTGTTACACCTCAAAAAATGCCAAAAATATCAAAATTCTCTGCATCGAATTGCCCGATTTTCCTCAGAAAGTGATCCCCGAAGCCTCAGGCTTCACGCAGGTCTCAAATTATGAGGAAAGCACAAAACCTTATGTCAAAAACCTGCAATATTTCCCGCCGTGCTCGTCAAATTTCGACTCAGAGAAACAAAACTTTCTATTTTCTTAGTAAATTATACACCGATCTTTAACTGTGGAGTTTTCTGACCTCTCAAATATGATTCTCCAAGTGCTTAGGTTCTTATATGTCCAAAAACCATGTCACTGGCATTAAGATTTTTATTATAAATCTGCGCTTAAGTGAGGGAAGTAACACAGGCTCCTCGGAGAGTCCTGCCTATTGAGCCGAGGGCATTTGAGTTCATCAAACTGGTTTAGTTTAATGCTAAACAAATTATTGCACATGTGACGTTAAATTTTGGACCCCTGGGACATCAACCTATGCAGCCATGGTTTTATTTGTGTCTGCCGCGTCTGGATTTTTAAATAATTCCTTAGGATAATTCTCTTCCTTTCTGCTCCCAAGGGTTGGGGGCGGGGCTGTTGCTTCTCTTCCTCCGGACAACTGCTCCAGGACTTTAGATACCTTGAATTCAGGATATTTGTGAAGGAAAGGGAATCCAAAACATAGTCAGGGTACACAGATGGAAAAGGATTAATTTTCAAATAACACACAGATGTCCATAAAGTCACTGGAAGTGGCAGTGCACTTGGACGATATGTCTGCAGTCCTGCTGGATTCTTTTGGCATGTGCTTCAGAATCAAATAGTAATATACTCTTAGGATTGAAATTCAGGCATTGATCATAAGGGGAACTAAATGGAAAGTATAGATTGTAACACATCTATTCCCATTACTGAAGAAACTCAGACCCTGTTGTCACTGTGTAGCTGATGCATGACTAGTCCACACACCAAATATGGCTTCAGTCATGAAGATTAAGGCCCTTCTGCTTCACAGCGCTCCATAAAAAAGAAAATAAGTTACATGTAGGATTGAATGGTCTTGGAGGAGGGCATGCAACCCATTCTAGTATCCTTGCCTGGAGAATCTCATGGACAAAGAAGCCTGGCAGGCTACAGTCCATAGGGTTGCACAGAGTTGGACACGACTGAAGCGACTTATCATGCAAGCAGAATTGAATGACTAGTTCAGATTTCCAGCTCTGACACAGAGCTTTGAGGAATCATCCAAGTTAAGTCTTTGTCCTCTGAAGACATTCTTTGCAAGGTCTTCAGAAAAGTGGTTTTGTTTAGGTAGCACATGATGGCAATCCCTGAAGCAGTACATGTTGGCAATGAAAAACTCAACTAAAGGAATTATTCCTGGAAAATGGTCTGTATGGAATTGTCTTCAAAATCTGCGGGTCACGTACTTGAAAGACATGAAATTTTGTCCAGTGCTATAAGGTGATATGATACAATTCTGTGGGTGTGGCTGGTTGTAACATAGCATTAGATATCAAATTAATTTTTAGCTCCATTGCCCCCAATTTCCTCCACACACAACAGATTCTACCACTGTAATAAGAGGATACAGATATTTGATACAACGTTAATGAAATATCTCAAAATAGTCTAGTTTAATTTTTAATGCTGAATCTGATATAAAAGTCATAAATTATTGATATTGTGAATGACTTACCATATAAAATTTTTCAATGTAATTGGTGGATGCTAGTGAAAATAAATTTATGATTTCTGATATATTAAAATAAAATGAAATGAATAAGGTTCTAAAATAGATCAATTGATGGTTACTACAGAAACTTATTCTATGGACATTTTATCTCAGAGCAGTGGGGTTATACTCATTTTCAATGACAAACAAAATCACTCCCCTAAATCGTTGAAATCAGCAAAACAGACTAAAATTAAAATTCTCTCAAATGCCTCACTTTATTATATGTATCCCTAACTAAATCAGACTTTGAGGCCCTTAAATCTTTCATATTCTGTGATCTTTTAAGTCACCTGTGCTCATGTCCTTGGTGCAGTTTGTTTTCTAAAAAACATAAAAATATTTGACAGAATTAAGGAAGACATCAAGGATCTGCCAGTATCACATCAAACGTTTATTTGAAATAAAAGTAACACCAAAATGTTCCATTTTCCAATTGATCTATCAGTTAAATCAGAATTACATAGGCTGTTGGTATAAGTGTGTGTGTGTGTGTGTGTGTGTTGTAAATGTGTTTTAAATGTAGATTCCAGAGTCTTGCCCCAGATAATTCTGAATTCTCCTGAGAAGACTCCTGTTAAGAAGTGCATCCAGGATTCCAGCTTACAGCTATCTGACTTCAAACCGTTTGCTCTCGACACATGTGTTTTTCAGGCTGCAGGTCTGAATAATCATTAAAGGTTCTGAAATCAAGTTATCAAGTTTGTAGCTCAAGGTCAAAATGTTTCCCTTTTAATGAACTAGAATAGAATACAAAATATCAGAGCCCAGTGCATGTAGTTTCAGTTGTCTACACAGCTTTTTTTTTTTTTTTTTCTCCCTGCACTTCAAGGCCTGCAGGTTTTTATCTTCCTGACCAAGGATCAAACCATCACCCTTGCAGGGGAAGCACACAGTCTTAACCACTGGACTACCAAGGAAGTGCCATCTACACAGCTTTTTGACTGTGTGCTGGTGCCCCCATGTAAAATGTATTTCCTACAGTACCAGTTCACATGGTTGGATTTGGAGAAGTCTTCTTGAAGCAATTTCTTGAAGCAAAACTTTATAGCCATTAAATATTCTCAAGTGTACTAATCTCTGACGAACTAGAAAAAGTAACTTCCTATTATTGGCTTTTTAAAGTCTAAGAAACCCCGAGTCATAAAAAATGGGAGCACTCTACACATTTCCATTTTGAACAAGACAGTGTCCCAAGAGGAACTTTGTGATTTGTAGAAAAGCTGAAAGGAAAGGGAGGCTTATACTTGGTTCCTTTACTCCAAAATTCTGGGCTCTAATCAAATGCTTGATTCTGGACTTTTCTACATCAGTAGTTTACCATGATTGTATTATTGAAGCCAGGGTTTGGGGAAGAAGTGCTTTTTTTGGATAAACAAATTTTCCCTCCTCCAGCTTCCTCATAGGAGTGTTGTTGTATGAGCACAACCAAGATAACTGTGAAGACCACCTGTAAATCACTGTCTGATGGAGAAGACTCCCTTTTGTGGACTCTTGCCTCTTGAGAAATCTGTATGCAGGTCAGGAAGCAACAGTTAGAACTGGATATGGAACAACAGACTGGTTCCAAATTGGAGGCCTGGAGTGCTGCGATTCATGGGGTCACAAAGAGTCGGACACGACTGAGTGACTGAACTGAACTGAACTGAAGAGTCACATTATCTTGGCTTTTGCTACAGAGCTTTTCTGGAAAACTTTTCTTAAAGTGGGCTATATATTATTTTATAAACTGTTATTCTTTTTATATAATTCAACAAATAAGATGGGGGGAGAAGGCATACCCAAGTTTGCAGCATACCCTAACTGTAAAATATTGGAATTAATGTTAATATTCACAGAAAAATGTGAATAAATTAGGACACATATGCACAGTTGGGTAATATGCACCTACAAAAATGAATAAGAACAATCTCCATGAGCTATTAAGGAATGAATTCCAGGATTGATGGTTAAGTGAAAAGTCAAATGCAAGAGTATCCATGGTATGATTCCCTCTGTAAGGGAATGATGAAGACATAAGAAAATACATTTTTTTGTTCGTTTGTGCAAAAGGTATACAGGAAGAAAAAACCAAAAATGAAAGNCATGAGCTATTAAGGAATGAATTCCAGGATTGATGGTTAAGTGAAAAGTCAAATGCAAGAGTATCCATGGTATGATTCCCTCTGTAAGGGAATGATGAAGACATAAGAAAATACATTTTTTTGTTCGTTTGTGCAAAAGGTATACAGGAAGAAAAAACCAAAAATGAAAGAGAATTGTTATCTCTGGGAGTGAGGATTAGAAGGGAATGGGAAAAAGGGAGGAATGGGAGCAGAGTCATAGTGATGAAGCGGCAGTGACAGTTTTCTGAGTATGTCTTTTTGTATAACAGTGAGTCTTACAACTATAGTAATATTTCATATACCAGCAAAACAATCACATTATTAAAAGTAATAGGAATGGGGGAACTCAGAATGGAATATAAGCACTAACAAATGAACCAAAATGTATTAATAACACTAAAGGGATTTGGAAGGATTAAAATTAACTTAAGTAACTGTAGAAAACAGAATCTTGATTGGATACTACAAGGATAAGACAAAAGTAGGTAGATATAAAGGTTGCAGTGCAATAGTGTTAGCACAAAGATAGGGATTAGCAATTCTGAAACTACTGTGTGTCTACTAGAATTGAATAAAGAAGTGAATACAATGTAGAAAGTGACATCCAGTGTTCTCACTAGTGGAAAAAGACATACTTGGCTAAAATGACACTTGTACTAGATTAAGATCAGAAGTATTAATATAAAGTTATATTTTAAAATACATCTACAGTTTTATAGATACAGAAACCTAGAAGAATGTGTATGTGCATGGGTTAACATACACATAAACGTCCTTGCTCTGTCAGTGGAGAGGACCTAAAAGCAGTTATAGTCTAGTAGGAATTAGCACACTTGGCACATGATCTTTGGTTTTTAAGCATCATTCTTCAATTAAAGAACCGAGGGGCCCCTGGAGAAGTGATTGGCTCCAAGACTGGAGTATGAAAAATTCAGGGTGGACTAGGAATATTTGTGGTGCCAGAAAATAGGAAGTTACTTAAAATAAAATGAAAAATTGTTGAAAAACATTGCAAGCCAGTCTAAAGCTGGTACGATTTGAGCAATAAAATACAAATGGATTATATTGGATTTTAACTCACAGATTAAAATATATATCCATAGATAACATACATACATAAGGAAAACAGACAACTCTTCCTTGTTGCAGTTAAGTTAAAATCAAGAGGTGAAAGCTAAAGTTGAATGAAATTTGAAGGAGAAATCAGGACTTGCATAGTCTCCAAGTATCTTCCCCAAGATGTCTCTCTAGTACAAGAGAGAGGAAATAAATTAATAGTAGAGAAACCTGGATGCCACCTTAATTGAGTAAGGTAAACCTTACAAGTAGTAGACACATCAACACCATGAACTCGAATTGAAAAGGATACTTCATTGTTTTTGTGATATTTCCTGGAAAAATGCAGGATGAGAAAAGCAGACAAATTCGAACCAAGGAACGTTTTAAGAAATAACTGATCAGAGCTTCCTTGGTGGTCAAGAGGCTGAGTCTACCTGCCAATGCAGGGCATATGGGTTCAATCCCTGATCCTGGAAGAACCCACAGGCCACTGGGGAACTAAGCTTGTGCACCACAACTACTGAGTCCAAGCACCTAGAGCCCCATGCTCAACAAGAGAAGCTACCAAGAATGAGAAGCCCACTTGCAACAATGAACACCCAATTCAGACAGTAAACAAAACAAAAACCAGAAAAACAAAATAATGATCATCAATACTCCAAAAATGTGAAGTGCATAAAAGGAAAGGACAGACTAAGGAATTATAGACTGGAAGAGACTAAGGACAAACGTTAAGTAAATTCAATGTGAGATCCTGAGTAAGACCCTAGAACAGAACAAGGACTTAGTGGAAAAATCTGTGAAATTTGAATGTAGTCTAAAGTTTAGTTAGCAATATTGCAAAGTCCATTTCCTATTCTCCAAAACTGTACAGTGGTTATGTAAGACATTAACATCAGGGGAAGCCAGTTGAGGGATACAAGGAAACTTTTAAAAAAACTATTATTGCAACTTTCTTGTAAATCTAAAATTAGTTCAAAATAAAAAGTTTCCTAAGAAAAGATTTCTGTATCTCACCATGTTATAACTCTTTTCATAGAAGGGAGAAATATACCTAAATGTGGCACAGATTTGCCAAAGGGGTGGAAACATAGATGGCTTTTATTCTTGTGTCTAAACTTTTAACAGTTTTTCAAAGTTTCCATCAGACTTTACTATTAGCAAACAACATGCTTATTTTAAAAAAATAATGGCTGTTGAGTTTCCAGACATCTAGGTGTTATCTCTCCTCTTTTTGCTCTTTATCTGGACTTTCACTGAAAGTATATACTTGTTTTGTTATTTATAGATTTACCACTTATATATGTATTCATAAACAATATGGTTTCGCTTGTCCTGATTTTGAAATGTGTATATGCAAAGTCATATCTGGGGTATTTTGCTTTTATCACTGAGTAAGATCGTCCCTCCCTCTGTGTTATACTGATGCAGAGAGTTCTAGTTTGGTGATATGCACTGCCTTTTAATATTCCATTTTTACTTGTGCACCAATGTATTTATTCATCTAGTCTACCACTCAGGGACATTCTTGTGGTTATACAATATAGCAGGTTTAATTTCTCAAAAACGGTCACAACAATTTCTCCTGACCCACATTCACTCCTTTATCAAATTTAATTCTGGTCCCCCTGAATCTGAATGACCTTGTGGCAGCTTACTCCAATAGAGTGTGGAGGAAAGGAAGCTGTGGACCTTTCAAGGCCAGGTCTTAAAAAGCAGCGCATCGTCTGCTTTATTTGCTGGAACCCTCAGGCTTTGATCTCTGAACTATCCATCTCTGAATTTCAGTGATTCTGAGGCCCCCATGTAGTGAGAAAGCCAGTCTATCTGTGGAGATGACATTTGGATACTCTGGTTAGTCTCTGTAATCTTTGAACCATCCTAGTTTAAGGAGCCAGAGAAGGGAATGGCACCCCACTCCAGTAATCTTGCCTGGAAAATCGCATGGACGAAGGAGCCTGATAGGCTGCTGTCCCTGGGGTCGCCAAGAGTCGGACACGACTGAGTGATTTCACTTTCACTTTTCACTTTCGCACATTGGAGAAGGAAATGGCAACCCACTCCAGTGTTCTTGCCTGGAGAATCCCAGGGACGACGGAGCCTGGTGGGCTGCCGTCTACGGGGTCGAACAAAGTCGGACACGACTGAAGCGACTTAGCAGTTTAAGGAGCAGCAATGTGAGAGAAGGAATCTCCAGCTATTTTCAGCTTCCAGTGGTCAAGTCTTCTCAGCTGAAGTCCCAAATATCATGGCATAGAAGCCAACTTCAGTCTGCTCAATATGAAATCTTGATTTGAAGAATCTATGGGTATAATAAAATGGTTGTTATTTTAGGTCGCTAAGTTTTCAGTGCTTTGTAACCTAAACAATAATGGTTTCAGTTTACTTTCAAAAGTTATTAGCTGGCTAGTTACTTATTTTTTTAAGAACTCTTTTTGACTATAACCTACATTAAAAGACACATTTTTCATTATACAGTCACACTCACGTGTACTCATGCTTGCCCTAACTGAGCTTTTGAGTAAGTAATAGATATTCCTTTTAAATGAAATTTGCTCTGCTGTTTATTCTTCTCATCTATTCCCTCTCCTCTCTTCTCTATTTAAGTTCAGTAAAGATGATCACAACCAAAGAAGTTGATTTCATAAATAATAGGTCTCAGCCAGCAGATTGAAGGTGTAGTTTAAAAGGTGATCTTAATCTCTGTCTTGTAGAATATGTAAATATTTCAATTCTTATATATATTTTACATTATCCACAAACCCACACATTTTACACTTTAAACTCAGTTAAATTGTTCTACACTGGCCTAAGGCTGAGTAAATCAATAAAACCAAAACAAAAAATATGGAAAGAGTCAATCTAATAAATGCTTCTAAACTTAATTTGGATGTTGAAACATATAGAAACTCCAGGAACCCATCATTGTTTCAAAATGAAAGCCTGAAAGAGGTTAGTGACTCACCCCTGGACTGCCAGAAAGGGAATTCTATGGTACCTGGAGGGAAAATGTCCCTGCAGAAGGTGCAGGTGAAGAGTAGTTTGGATTTGGGGATGGGATGGAGGATTTGTATCCTTTCTTGGCCCAGAAGAGCTTAAGAATATCAAACATAAGTGTCTGCATATATACTCTTGAATCAAAACGCAGATCTCTTAATCCTGGCAAGCTCTTCCTGTCTAGAAACTGGACCCTGTGGGAAAGAATGACTTCAGTGATATTAACTACCTTTCCATTAACCTTAATAGGGGACTCAAAATCACTTTCCTAATTAATCCCTTCACTATCTATTTAATCAAAGATGCTGCTGATGTTTTCAAAAGAGATGGTTCAGTGAACAAGAACAGATTGCATTTAGGCTGGTGTATGTTTTCTCCGTTCTTTACTTTTCTGTCTTTATCTGTACTACTTCCTATTATTTCCTCACCATCCTTTTACATTTCCCTCCCCATTCTCCCTAACTTCATGCACTTGCTGGCTTGTAAATGTAAGGTTTATCCATTTACAGAGGATTGTTAATTCATAACTAGCTGCAGTTTGGCATGTCAATTAGACACACTCTTGTATAGTTCTCTATTGCTGCATGATATGCTATCCCAGAATTTAATAGTTTAAAATAATATTATAGTATTATCTCACACAATTTCCATGGGTCAAGAATTTGGGGGTGACTTAACCAGTTGGTTTTGACGTGAGATCTCTGATGAGACTAGAGTCATATTTACTTTGGAAGAGTCACCTGAAAACTTGATTGAGAATAAGAGAGCCAATTCTCACATGGCTAGCAAGTCAGTTTTGGCTGTTGGCAAAAGGCCTCAGTTCCTGGGCACATGTACCTGTTTACTGAGCTGCTTGAGGGCTCAATCCATCACATCTGGCTTCCACAAGAATGAGTGATCCAAGAGAGGGCAAAATTGAAGCCATAGTATCTTTTATGACAGAACTCCAGAAATCACAGTATTCTCTTAGTTCCATAGGTCAGTCCTATTTAATTTAGCTGTATGCACAAGTGGTTGCATATCAGATGAGAATTTCCAGGGCCACGTTGGACTCCCTGGCTATCACTGTCCTGGAGACAAACAACTTCATTTCAGACCCCAATTCTAGCACCTACTCGGCTTGCAACTTTAAGACATTTACTAAATTCTGTTTCTCATGTTTAAAATCTGGATGAGGATAGATTTCAGTAGATTTCACTTTTCCTCCCAATATTTTGCTACCCTTTTGGGGAGGATGCGATGGCACCTCCCCCTCTCCCCCCACCCCCACTCCAGTACTCTTGCCTGGAAAATCCCATGGACGGAGGAGCCTGGTAGGCTGCAGTCCATGGGGTCACAAAGAGTCAGACACAACTGAGCGACTTCACTTTCACTTCACTTGGGGGAGGATTATACATCCTTGCCCATTGATATGGATTTATAATATGCCTCCCCCTGTGAGGAATACATCGCCTCAACATCAGTCATCACCATGGGAGTTGCTTTGGTTGATAAAATGTGAGTAGAAGTGAGGTGGATCCACATACCAGCAGAATCTTTACAAGCAGTGAGATCTCTTTATGTCATCTTCCTTAAGTCTGGGTCCCTCCATGAAGAAAATGTGGAGCAGAGCCACAGCTGATCTATAAAAGAAATACAATGTGAACCTGAAATAACCCTTGCTGTTGTTATCCACCATCCTTTCACCATCCTTTATCTAATCTAGCAGAATCTGACACAACAATTATCTAATCAGTAGGAGTACCTTAAGATTTGATAAAGTGTTTTTGAAGTGTTTATAACACTGAGACATAGTAAACAACCCTGTGTATTACCTTTTATCTATTAACCAACCTAAGTTCCCGTGAACTGAGTTTATAAGCCATGATGTTAATTAGTTTATCAGAGGAGTATTTACTTTCTGGTCTGTGCTGTGTGCTGTCCTTAGTCATTCAGTCGTGTCTGACTCTTTGTGACCCCATGGACTGTAGCCCACCAGGCTCCTCTATCCATGGGGATTCTTCAGGCAAGAATACTGAGTGGGTTGCCATGCCCTCCTTCAGGGGATCTTGCTAACCCTGGGGTTGAACCCAGGTCTCCCGCATTGCAGGCAGATTCTTTACCATCTGAGCCACCACTTTATGATCAGGAGACCAAAATACAGATCAGAGGATGCTTTTTGAGTATAGAGTAAGGGATATTTTCATCCAGCAGTAGTCTCCCAGTGAGTTCCACCACCCTGAGGACACTTGTGTACAGTGTTTTGTGGAAAAGAAACACTGAACAAGTTACCATTCTACAAACTCTTATTTTTCTAGGGAATCACCAATCTTCTTTTTCTCATACTTGCTTTTATGTGAATTTTCCAGACTTAGAGTAATCATGATATTCCAGTATAATTTATAGCAGTTACAATATCAGTATAGTCAGTTACAATTTAGAATATTGCAACATACTTATAAAGTTTACCATAGAGTAAATACAATGTGGTAGGCACTGTTCTAAGCACTTGACAAATGCTTAGTCACCTAATTCTTATGATAACCTTATGTGCTATTATTATCACCATTTTCCAAAAGACAAAATTGCATCCAAAGACATTAAGCAACTTGCCCAGGAACTTAAAACTAAGAGACGATACCTGTGCTGTCTCTTCTCTTGGTAAGATAATTCCGTTGACTAATTCCACCATCCTTTATAAATTGTTTTTATAGCACATACAGTGAAATTTTATTTTCATATTTTAAAGCTTTATCTCTAAGCACTATTCTTTAGTGCTTTAGGTTTGGGGTGGGGTAGAAAGAAACATGAGAAGTAGAATTTAGTAAATTTCTTAAAGTTACAGACCAATTATTCTTGAGGTTTGGGATGGGGTAGAAAGAAAGGGGGATGCAGTAGGAAAAGGAACAATTTGTAGGACAACATAATTTATGAAGCCCTAGCATAATCCACAGTAGCTCATTCCTAGGCAGGTTGACAAGAAGTCCAAGGTCCCCAAGGAGAAGCAAGGGGTCTGGGGCTCTTGAGGAGGAGTAAGGGGTCTGGAGTTCTCAAGGAGGAGAGAAGGACAAACTTTTTTTTCTTTAATCCGGGAGCTGATGATTACCCAACAAAACAACTCAGTTTAAACTCTGTACTAAGGATTATATAGGGCTTCCCTTCTAGCTCAGTCGGTAAAGAATTTGCCTGCAATGCAGAAGACATGGGTTCAATTCCTGGATCGGGAAGATCCCCCGGAGAAGGAAATGGCAACCCACTCCAGTATTCTTGCCTGGAGAATCCCATGGACAGAGGAACCTTGCGGGCTACAGTCCCATTGGATCCATGGGGTCCCAAGAGTCGGACACGACTGAGTGACTTTCACTAAGAATTATATAACAACAATGTACCCTGCTTGAGGACATGTTTCTCTTTGAGAACCTTCTGACTAATCCTGTTAAAATGTATATTATGGGAATGGGTCTGGTGAAAGTGAAAATAAAGTAGCTCAGTGGTGTCTGCGACACTATGGGCTGTAGCCTACCAGGCTCCTCCATCCATGGAATTTTCCAGGCAAGAGTACTGAAGTGGGTTGCCATTTCCTTCTCCAGGTGATTTTCCTGACCCAGGGATTGAACCCGGGTCCCTGGCATTGCAGGCAGTCACTTTACCATCTGAGCCACCTGGGAAGCCCAGTCTTTCTATTAGTTCTAATCCTGTCATCTTAAAATGTAAATTGTGGGAGTGTGTCTAGTAAGATCTTTACAACCTTGAGACTTTTTTTGGTTTATTGTAATAACCAATTTAAAAAGTATGTATGTAACTCCCTTGCTAAAACTAGTGAGGGGGCACTCTCTCTCCCCCTTCCGATGTCTATGTCAGAAGCATTCTCTATTCCTTTTTATACTTTAATAAAACTCTGCTTTACAAAAGCTCTTGAGTGATTAAGCCTGGTCCCTGGTCCTGAAGCTAAATCTTCGGAGATCGTGAATCCAACATCATTCACCATAAGCCATCAGCTTCCCCTTTATAGTTTTCATCAATGACCCACCTCTTCTGTGATGTGGACAATTCAGGCTTTTAGATTTTTTTTCTTTTCTACTCCTATCACCCAATACTGGTCTCACATAAAGTGTCTCCATACACTTCCCAACCAAAATGTGGTTCCTAAACTTTCCCTGTGGAGGAATTCTGGAGCCCTTAATATTCAGGGGTTTAAGAGACCACAGATGTCATAAAGGTTCTTCCTTTGTAAAACATGAATCTTGAACCTACATCCTGAAAAAAAGCTGCATCCTGAAAAAAAACCACCCTCCATATAGCGAGCAGTGTGAGTGCCAGGGCAGATATTTTTGTTCTTGTCCGGTTACTCAGTCATGTTCAACTTTTTGCAACCACATCGACTACAGCACATCAGGGCTCCTTGTCAACCATCTCCTGGAGTTTGCTCAAACTCACGTCCATTGAGTAGGTGATGCCATCCAACCGTCTTGTCCTCTGTTGTCCCCTTCTCCTCCTGCCTTCTAGCTTTCCCAGATAGATATCCCAGGGCAGATACTGGGTACCGCAAACATTTTAGAAAATGCTGCAAACACAGCTCTGTATACGACTTGCTCAGGAAAGACCAGTGTTTATCAGTTGGGTTCAGCCCCACTGTCTGTCACTCTATTAGTACAGTCTAGTTAAAAAATTGTTCTAGGGGTTCACATGAAGAAGTCGCTCAGTCGTGTCCGACTCTTTGTGACCCCGTGGATTGTAGCCCACCGGGCTCCTCCGTCCATGGGGTTCTCCAGGCAAGAATACTGGAGTGGGTTGCCATTTCCTTCTCCAGGGGATCTTAACCCATGTCTCCCGCATTGCAGGCAGACACTTTAACCTCTGAGCCACCAGGGAAGCCCCAGGGGTTCACACAGAAGGAATCTAATAGCAGTAATTAGATAAACAGATCATGAAAGAGTTAAGAAACCAAAAGAAAGATGCTGCTGCTGCTGAGTCGCTTCAGTCGTGTCTGACTCTGTGCGACCTCATAGACGACAGCCCACCAGGCTCCCCTGTCCCTGGAATTCTTCAGGCAAGAAAACTGGAGTTGGTTGCCATTTCCTTCTCCAATGCACGAGAGTGAAAAGTGAAAGTGAAATTGCCCAGTCGTGTCCGACTCTTCACGACCCCATGGACTGCAGCTTACCAGGCTCCTCCGTCCATGGGATTTTCCAGGCAAGCGTACTGGAGTGGGGTGCCATTGCCTTCTCCGAAAGAAAGATGAAGATCAAGGTCCCCAAGGAGAAGCAAGGGGTCTGGGGCTCTTGAGGAGGAGTAAGGGGTCTGGAGTTCTCAAGGAGGAGAGAAGGACAAACTTTTTTTTCTTTAATCCGGGAGCTGATGATTACCCAACAAAACAACTCAGTTTAAACTCTGTACTAAGGATTATATAGGGCTTCCCTTCTAGCTCAGTCGGTAAAGAATTTGCCTGCAATGCAGAAGACATGGGTTCAATTCCTGGATCGGGAAGATCCCCCGGAGAAGGAAATGGCAACCCACTCCAGTATTCTTGCCTGGAGAATCCCATGGACAGAGGAACCTTGCGGGCTACAGTCCCATTGGATCCATGGGGTCCCAAGAGTCGGACACGACTGAGTGACTTTCACTAAGAATTATATAACAACAATGTACCCTGCTTGAGGACATGTTTCTCTTTGAGAACCTTCTGACTAATCCTGTTAAAATGTATATTATGGGAATGGGTCTGGTGAAAGTGAAAATAAAGTAGCTCAGTGGTGTCTGCGACACTATGGGCTGTAGCCTACCAGGCTCCTCCATCCATGGAATTTTCCAGGCAAGAGTACTGAAGTGGGTTGCCATTTCCTTCTCCAGGTGATTTTCCTGACCCAGGGATTGAACCCGGGTCCCTGGCATTGCAGGCAGTCACTTTACCATCTGAGCCACCTGGGAAGCCCAGTCTTTCTATTAGTTCTAATCCTGTCATCTTAAAATGTAAATTGTGGGAGTGTGTCTAGTAAGATCTTTACAACCTTGAGACTTTTTTTGGTTTATTGTAATAACCAATTTAAAAAGTATGTATGTAACTCCCTTGCTAAAACTAGTGAGGGGGCACTCTCTCTCCCCCTTCCGATGTCTATGTCAGAAGCATTCTCTATTCCTTTTTATACTTTAATAAAACTCTGCTTTACAAAAGCTCTTGAGTGATTAAGCCTGGTCCCTGGTCCTGAAGCTAAATCTTCGGAGATCGTGAATCCAACATCATTCACCATAAGCCATCAGCTTCCCCTTTATAGTTTTCATCAATGACCCACCTCTTCTGTGATGTGGACAATTCAGGCTTTTAGATTTTTTTTCTTTTCTACTCCTATCACCCAATACTGGTCTCACATAAAGTGTCTCCATACACTTCCCAACCAAAATGTGGTTCCTAAACTTTCCCTGTGGAGGAATTCTGGAGCCCTTAATATTCAGGGGTTTAAGAGACCACAGATGTCATAAAGGTTCTTCCTTTGTAAAACATGAATCTTGAACCTACATCCTGAAAAAAAGCTGCATCCTGAAAAAAAACCACCCTCCATATAGCGAGCAGTGTGAGTGCCAGGGCAGATATTTTTGTTCTTGTCCGGTTACTCAGTCATGTTCAACTTTTTGCAACCACATCGACTACAGCACATCAGGGCTCCTTGTCAACCATCTCCTGGAGTTTGCTCAAACTCACGTCCATTGAGTAGGTGATGCCATCCAACCGTCTTGTCCTCTGTTGTCCCCTTCTCCTCCTGCCTTCTAGCTTTCCCAGATAGATATCCCAGGGCAGATACTGGGTACCGCAAACATTTTAGAAAATGCTGCAAACACAGCTCTGTATACGACTTGCTCAGGAAAGACCAGTGTTTATCAGTTGGGTTCAGCCCCACTGTCTGTCACTCTATTAGTACAGTCTAGTTAAAAAATTGTTCTAGGGGTTCACATGAAGAAGTCGCTCAGTCGTGTCCGACTCTTTGTGACCCCGTGGATTGTAGCCCACCGGGCTCCTCCGTCCATGGGGTTCTCCAGGCAAGAATACTGGAGTGGGTTGCCATTTCCTTCTCCAGGGGATCTTAACCCATGTCTCCCGCATTGCAGGCAGACACTTTAACCTCTGAGCCACCAGGGAAGCCCCAGGGGTTCACACAGAAGGAATCTAATAGCAGTAATTAGATAAACAGATCATGAAAGAGTTAAGAAACCAAAAGAAAGATGCTGCTGCTGCTGAGTCGCTTCAGTCGTGTCTGACTCTGTGCGACCTCATAGACGACAGCCCACCAGGCTCCCCTGTCCCTGGAATTCTTCAGGCAAGAAAACTGGAGTTGGTTGCCATTTCCTTCTCCAATGCACGAGAGTGAAAAGTGAAAGTGAAATTGCCCAGTCGTGTCCGACTCTTCACGACCCCATGGACTGCAGCTTACCAGGCTCCTCCGTCCATGGGATTTTCCAGGCAAGCGTACTGGAGTGGGGTGCCATTGCCTTCTCCGAAAGAAAGATGAAGAGTAACCAAAAATAAGCAGCAGCAAGAAGTTGCCACTTCTCCAAGAGCTAGAGGGACAAAGAGAAAGAGTTGCCACCATCATCCAGAGGTTGGGATGGACTCCCCAGTGAAGCTGAAATGACACAGGCTGGTGAGATAGGAGCTGAGACCACCAAGAGATCAGCTCTCTAGTGGAGAGCTATACACTCTAGCAGCCATACAGGATCAGGAGGCTGGATCTCAGGAAGGAGAAATTCCAGCGTTTTCCCAGGAACCAAAGCAAGAAGGGGAAAAATATCTTGGTCTCACCAACATGTTCTATCAGTGCTTCCCATTGGTCAAGTCTACTAGAAACCAGTGAGCAAGAAAGAAAGTGAAGTCACTCACTCATGTCCGAGTCTTTGTGACCCCATGGACTGTATAACCTACCAGGCTCCCCTGTCCATGGGATTTTCCAGACACAAGTACTGGAGTGGATCGCCATTTCCTTATCTAAGGGATTTTCCTGACCCAGGGACTGAACCAGGGTCTTCCACATTGCAAGCAGACGCTTTACCATCTGAGTCACCAGGGAAACCAACAATGTCAGCTGTGGGCTCTTCACATATATCCTTCATTGTGCTTGTGTGTGTTAGTCGCTCAGTCGTGTCCGACTCTTTGCGATCCCACAGACTGTGGCCGGCCAGGCTTCTCTGTCTGTGGGCGTCTCCAGGCAAGAACAGTGGAGTGGATTACCATTCCCTTCGCCAGAGGAACTTTCCAACTCAGGGATCAAACCCTGGTCTTCTGCATCGCAGGCAGGTTCTTAATCGTTTGAATCGTTTGAGCCCCAGGGAAGTTCTAAAAATTTTGGCAGCAGTAGGGTTTGAACCCATGCCCCCAAAGAGACTGGAGCCTTAATCCACGCCTTAGGCCATTTGGCCACACTACCACTGCTGAGTGAGCATGGGAGCCTGGGCAATGTAGTTTCCCGTGACATACAGCCGACTTGGAGGGAAAACAGGCAAATGATGGAAAACAATCAGAAATTCAAACAAGTATCTCTGCAAATCTGATGTCTGAGCAAGAGACACTGCATCTGCGCTCAACCACAGGTACACTTCCATTTTTAAACACTCTGGATCAAGAAGACAGTTTCACCTTCTTTTAATTAGGTGTGATACCCAGATCCTCTGACAGAACCCCAATGATCCCTGCTTTGGTGGGTTCATACTCCTGAGTTATCCCCTGTTCATGAGTGTGTGCTGATCTAGTGACTTGCTTCTGACAAATAGAACATGTCAAAAGCTATGATGTGTCATTTTTGAGATTAGTTTCCAAAGGATTGTGGCTTCTGTCTTGGGCTCCCACTTGCACTCTCTAACTTGCACATTTCCTCGGAGGAAAGTCAGTTGCCAAGTAATGAGCTGCCACACGACAAGAAACAACCAACAAAGGACTTGAGGACTTCTAAGAGCCCTTGAGGAACTGAGTCCAGCCAACACCCATGTGGATGGGTTTGCAAGTAGATCAATACCACACTGAGCTTTGAGATGACTGTAGGCCTGGCCACATCCTAAATGAGAGATGTGAGAGATCCAGAGAACCCAGCTTACCTGAGCTCACGTCCTGAAGCTGCTAAGCCTGGATGCAGCAATAGGTAACAGATAATCCAGATGAAACAGATGTGTGTCTTTTCAGGAGCTCCAAAGAACTCTAGTACCACAGTCCTTTCTGTATTCGTGCAGAAAAGAATTCAGTGAGAGGCAAAGTGATAGATAAGAATTGATTTACTTGTGGCCCAAGCAGGTGGGCAAGGAGGTGCTGTGCCTCAGAGACTTCCTAGGCTACAGTTTTATAATCAAAGGAGATGTGGGACGGGGAGGGAGAGAGAAGAACTTCTTTGTCTTTCTTGATTAGACATCACGTTTCCATCATCAGCTCCTGCTCCAGGTTGAGCAGGGGGGTTTTTTTTTTTTTTTTTTCTTTGTCCATACATGGTCAAACTCTGTCTAAAAATTATTATTTTTTTTAATGTGTTCAGAGAGTATATCCTAGGGGTCATTAACTTATTGAGCTCACTGGGCAGGATGTGGGTCTCATGCCACCATTGTTTTATTGT
Organism: Cephalophus harveyi; assembly: GCA_006410635.1. Classification (NCBI taxonomy): domain Eukaryota; kingdom Metazoa; phylum Chordata; class Mammalia; order Artiodactyla; family Bovidae; genus Cephalophus; species Cephalophus harveyi. The sequence continues at coordinate 4,153 of SJYT01070113.1, read as the reverse complement.
TTGGGACATATCCCATGCTTCTGTTGCCTGGTTTTGTTCCTAAGCAAGCCTGCTTGGTTTTGTGGTTAAGAAAACCTGCTTTGCTGAGTAATCATTAACTTTCAGGGGTCTCCTATATTTCCTCTATTTATAGTTCAATAGTGAGAAGGCAATGGCACCCCACTCCAGTACTCTTGCCAGGAAAATCCCATGGACGGAGGAGCCTGGTAGGCTGCAGTCCACGGGGTCGCTAAGAGCCGAGCATGACTGAGCATCTTCACTTTCACTTTTCACTTTCACGCATTGGAGAAAGAAATGGCAACCTACTCCAATATTCTTGCCTGGAGAATCCCAGGGACAGAGGAGCCTAGCGGGCTGCCATCTATGGGGTCGCACAGAGTCGGACACGACTGAAGTGACTTAGCAGTAGCAGTAGCATAGTCAAATAGTGAGAAGGCAATGGCACCCCACTCCAGCACTCTTGCCTGGAGAATCCCATGGATGGAGGAGCCTGGTAGGCTGCAGTCCTTGGGGTCGCGAAGAGTCGGGCACGACTGAGCGACTTCACTTTCACTTTTCACCTTCATGCATTAGAGAAGGAAATGGCAACCCACTCCAGTGTTCTTGCCTGGAGAATCCCAGGGACGGGGGAGCCTGGTGGGCTGCCGTCTATGGGGTTGCACAGAGTCGGACACGACTGAAGCGACTTAGCAGCAGCAGCAGCAGTGGGATCAGCTATTTAATCACCTACTTTGTCCATTTACTCTGCCCCTATCACAGGGATAAACCAAAGACATAAAAGGGGACATAAAGGGAAGAGAAGGCATCATTTTTAGTGTCTGTTATATACCAGGAAGATCCCCTGAAGTAGGAAATAGAAACTCGCTCCAGTATTCTTGCCTGGAAAATTCCATGGACAAAGAAGTCTGGCAGATTATAGTCCATGGGGTCACAAAGAGTCAGGCATGACTGAGTGACTGAGCATGCATAGCACCAACATACATACCAAGCCCATTGTTCCCACTTAACCTTCACTTCTGTCCTCTGAGTTGGGTGATCATCATTGGTTCTCTTTTCCAAACAGGGAAGCTGAAGATGAAAAGGGACAATAATTTGCTCAAGGTTGCACAGTGTTGAAAAGCAGAGACTTGATGGATAGCCAAATCGATGCTTTTATTCTTATTATCTCACACTGTTCCTGAACTCAAAACAACCAGTCTTCAAAGTTGTAGTCATTTCATTTGTGTTGACTACAAAAAAAAAAAAAGAGAAAATTGTTTAAAATCAAATGCCTTCTTGCTTTTTTAAAATTGTATCCCCCACTTCTTTCTTTCCTAGAATATCATAACTCACCTAAAATGTTTAAAATAAAATTTTAAATAAAATTTTTTATATTTCTGATCCTTTCTGCACTTAAAGATGGAAGTGTGCCTATGGTTGAGTACAGATACGAAGTCTCATGTACAGGCATCAGATTTGCAGAAATATTTGTTTGAATTTTTTCTTGTCTCTGTCATTCACCTGTTTAACCTCTGAAGCTGCTGCATGTCCCTAGAAACTACATTTCCCAGGCTCCATTGCTCTTTAGGCTTCCTGTAAATGTGACCAGTGGGGGACACTAAATGTTGGTGAGACAAGGGCATTTTTTAGTTAAAGACCAAAGAGCAATATAAAATTGGAGTAATAAGTAACCGAATGAAATCAGAGCCTTCAAAAGACAGTTTTTAGCTCTTTGGGCTACTAGAGCACTGGTTTCATTGCGTAATTAGATAATTATCTTTATGACAATAGCAGCAAACAACACCTACCTCCTTGAGAGATGTCTTTGTGTTGGGCACTCTTCTGAGGTCTTTACCTATATTCTCTCATTTGCCTTCCCAGTAGCACCATGAAGCTGATTCAGCTCTGTGTGTCTTATTCTCATTGGCACACCTCCCTCATCCGTGCATTTTACCAGATACATGTATGTACTGAGCAAGTTAGGTAATCTGTGATTAAATACAGTTAGTGCCTTTTTTATTTATAGAGTGAGCATTATAATCTAATGAAATGAGGTAGAAACCACATTCCAACGAATCCAACTCTAGTATAGATAGCTAGCAGTAAATTCGGATGACAGTGAATAGCTGTCTGATTCTGAGGCATAGCTTCTGTGTCACAGGTGCAATCTAAGCAGGATGGTTCCTACTGATGGAGCCAGAGGATCGCTCTGCGACAACAAAACACAGATGCCACCACTGGAAACCCCAGCTGAGCTTGTATTTCCTTCATGACTGGGTCCCACTGGGGCATTCATGGAGAGTGGCAGTGGGAGAGTCTCTACATATTTCAGCACAGACCACTTAGTGTGAAAACAAGGTACTTTAAAAAAGTGCTCCTTAGAAAGTCGTTAATGCTAGATAGAGAGGAAAGGGACAGGGAAAAGATCAGACAAAAGAAAGGATGGGAGGAAATACAAAGGGATAAATGAAAATTTTCAGAAAGAACTGATGGCTTGTAGTTTTCATGGAGAGCGTTCAGGAAGATGAGACTCAAATGGTTAGAATAGTGAATAAAAAGTGCAACCTTAGCTGTTAATGTAAGCTGTGCAGATACACTCCTTTCCACTGACCCCCACTCCTAGAGGTCATTAACTCCTCCTAAGAGGTATTCCTACTTCTGGTCGGCAGGCACAGTGTGGCTTGTGTCTGCTGGAACTCAGGGGCAGAAGTCAGCCGATGCATGGTACCTGCTTCCCTGCAGCTCTGAGTCACATGTCAGGGAAGGGAACAGCCTGATGCACAGAGCGGCTGTGCTCCAGAAGGGGCCCCAGTGTCTGTGCTGTTCCTGTTCATAGAGGGAGCGTGAGAACAGACTTGCATGAGGAGAAGAAACATTTTCTGTGTGGGTGTCAGCTGGGAACGCCAGCCTCCTAGCACCTGGGAACATTGGCTGATTATCCCACGGGGAGAGAAGCAACCATTGTTCCCAATTCATTGCCAGGCAACCAGAGGCAGCCCCTGGGGTCATTGGTTAAACAGCCCTGCCTTTGCTCATGGTATTCCTAGCTAGGCTGTACTGACAGTCCACCCTCCCAGCATCACCATCTGCCAGAAGATGGTTGCCCTCCTAGCAGGCATCTCTCCCGTCTGGGAGTAGGAGGAAATTTAAGGAGGGTCTCACTGAGAAGGTGACATTTGAGCAAAAGCCTGAAGGAAGTGAGGGGTGAGGTGAGTGAGGTGGGAGGAAAAGAGTTTTCCAGGCTTTCTCATAAAACTTGGAAAGTCAATATACGAAGTCAACAGATGGGAAGCAGTGCAGGAATATCCATGGTAGCTGTGGATCATATGACTGCAGGAATTAAATCAGCCTGGGGACATGGGGCTCGTTGGGGAGGTGACACAGAACTCTGGGGGTTTCCCAGGTGGCTTAGTGGTGAAGAATTCACCTGCCAATGCAAGAGATGTGGGTTTGATCCCTGGGTTGGGAAAATCACCTGGAGAAGGAAATGGCAACCCACTCCAGTGTTCTTGCCTGGAAAACGCCATGGACAGAGGAGCCTGGCGGGTTGGACATGACCTAATGACTGACCAACAGCAACAACAAACAGAACCCTTTTAGGTAGGAAAACAGAATAGTGTGAGCCAATGTGTGTGGATGAGACAGAGACATAGACAAAGAGAGGGACGAGAAGTATGAAAGTACACTTACGGCGTAGAAATGAAGGATGTTTAAGGCAGTGATGTGCTGGTAAATGTTTAACAACTGGTGCTCCAGGAAAACTCCCCCAGTATTTATTTGTTCAGTTCAGTTCAGTTGCTCAGTCGTGTCCAACTCTTTGCGACCCCATGAATTGCAGCACGCCAGGCCTCCCTGTCTATCACCAACTCCCGGAGTTCACTCAGACTCACATCCATCGAGTCAGTGATGCCATCCAGATCTCATCCTCTGTAGTCCCCATCTCCTCCTGCCCCCAATCCCTCCCAACATCAGAGTCTTTTCCAATGAGTCCACTGTTCCCATGAGGTGGCCAAAGTACTGGAGTTTCAAGCTTTAGCATCCTTCCTTCCAAAGAACACCCAGGACTGATCTCCTTCAGAATGGACTGGTTGGATCTCCTTGCAGTCCAAGGGACTCTCAAGAGTCTTCTCCAACACTACAGTTCAAAAGCATTAATTCTTCAGCACTCAGCTTT
>SJYT01070089.1:0-19158 GCA_006410635.1 Cephalophus harveyi | reverse complement strand
CTTTTCAAGTAGATATGAGGATGGCAAGTTGTGTTAATTTTAATTTTTCTGAAATTTTTTTATTTTACATTATTCTTGAAAGATATTTTGCAAAATATACAATTCTGTCTTCTGGCTGCAATTGTTTCCAATGACAGGTTAGAAGTCATATTTATTGTTATCTCCCTATATGTAAGATCTGCTCTCTAGATTCTGGAAAAGGCAATGGCACCCCACTCCAGTACTCTTGCCTGGAAAATCCCATGCACCGAGGAGCCTGGTAGGCTACAGTCCATAGGGTCGCGAAGAGTCAGACATGACTGAGCGACTTCACTTTCACTTTTCACTTTCATGCATTGGAGAAGGAAATGGCAACCCACTCCAGTGTTCTTGCCTGGAGAATCCCAGGGACGGGGGAACCTGGTGGGCTGCCATCTATGGGGTCGCACAGAGTCAGACAGGACAGCAGCAGCAGCAGCAGCTCTCTAGATTTTGTGTTTATCTGGTTTTTAGCAATTTGTCTTTCATGGGCCTGGGTGTAGTTTTCTTTGTCTTTGTGTACAACTCATGGTTTAATGTTTATACGGAACCTGTAAATGAATATTTTGCATTAGCTGGGAAAATTCTGACCATTATTTTTCTAAATATTTTCCCTGTTCTCTCTTTTCTATTTCCGGGGCTTCAATTATATGTATGTTTGGCATTTGATATTTGTCCCACAAATCACTGAAAATTCACTCTTTTCCCAATCTTTTGTTTTTTTTTATTGAGTTTGTATAATCTCCATTGATTTATCTTCAACTTCATTGACTTTTTCTTCTGTAATCTCCAATCTTATTTTAAGACCTGAATTTACTTTTATTTTTTTTCAAGCATTGATTTTTAGGTCTCGAATTTCAGTTTGGTTTTATTTTATGGTTTCTATTTCTATGTTGAGATTGTTTGCATTTTCACTCATTACAAGCATATTTTCCTTAACATTCTTAAATGTAGTTATAGGAGCTGATTTTAAATCTTTATATCCTAGTTCCAACATCCTATGTCACATAAAGTTTGGTTTCCATCGACTGACTTTACTTTTGAACATAGGTCATAATTTTTCATTTCTGTTTAAATTGTTGTTTCCCCAGCGTCATTTATTGATTAAATTATTATTTCTCTAGTAGGGGAACATATATTATTATAGCATAAATTTGTGGCTATAACAAGTTTTCCCACAGGTCTGTAATTACCAGAAAAACCTGGTATTAATGTATTTTTATGTTTTTAAAATAAGAAAACTACATCAATCATTAAGCAAGATTTACATTTGGTTCTTCTCTGAGAATTCATTTTAGAATATTTAAGATCTAGTTCATTTGCTTAATCTCTTATGGAAACCCTTTCATTCCTTTGACCATTGGACCTAAATCTCAAAGCATTTGAAAGATATATTTTCTCTTCAGCACTGACTTCAGTCTTATGTTTTCATACCTGAATGATATTTTCTATTCAGTTCCAAATTGATGTTATTTTTACAAGTACTTTTGCAACTTCGAAGACAATGCAGGGTTTAGGGGAGGGAGGAGGCAAAGACGGAAGTTAACTTGGTGCTATACTTTTTATGGAAAGAAAATTCTACTGTGTGCCTGTCATTTTATACATAAGCAAACTTAAATTGTTAGTGCTGATTGTGATGGTAACTGGTTACACTCATAGAAAGCTCACTATATTTGAGGTACTTCTCTAAACATATTCATTAACTCATTTAAAATTTTCAACAACTGTGTGAAGTTGGTACTATTATTATCATCTTATTATCGTCTCACTTTTGAAATGGAGGTTTGAAGTGAAGTTTAACTGAAGTGAAGTCGCTCAGTCGTGTCCGACTCTTTGCGATGCCGTGGACTGTAGCCTACCAGGCTTCTCCGTCCATGGGATTCTCTAGGCAAGAATACTGGAGTGGGTTACCATCTCCTTCTCCAGGGGATCTTCCCGACCCGGGGATCAAACCCGGGTCTCCCGCATCAGAGGCAAACGCTTTAACCTCTGAGCCACCAGGGAGGTTTAGAAATATTAAATAATGTGAAGAGACAAAGATTTGAAATTAAGTAGTAAGAATCACTGTCTTTACTTAACTGCCAAGACAAGGAAAAGGAAGAAGTAGAGGAAGAGGAAACTGTTCCAAGTAGGAACAGAACTGCAGCATTAGTCTTTATGTTATGTACTTTGTTGTGCCCAAATGCTTCCCTAAGCTGCAAAACAGTCCACATGCAGCACAGAGATGGCTGATGACAAAAAGTTTAGCAAGACCATGAATGTGGATATGTGGTTCAAATGTAAGATAAATCCCTATACTAGAGATTGAACCTCATAAACTATTAAAATCAGTAACTCATTCTACTTGCTATGAAACCTCCCTTAGCAAGCAAAATTCTAAATGTAATTATCTCCTCTATAATGATTAAGAAGAGTAAAAAAGTGTAACTTTCTAACTAAAAACCTAAATTTTATATCTCAAATTAACAACCACTTATATAAATATTTTATAGTTGTGTATGTTTGTATGTGTGTGTTAAGTCACTTCAATCATGTCTGACTCTTCACAATTCTATGGACCATATCCTGCCAGGCTCCTCTGTCCATGGGATTCTCCAGTCAAGAATACTGGAGTGGGTTGCCATGCCCTTCTCAGGGATCTTCCCAACCCACGGATCAAACCCACATCTCTCATGTCTCCTGCATTTACAGGTGGGTTCTTTACCACCAGTGCCACCTGGAAAGCCCCATGTATATAAACAGATTTGACCAAAACATTCATTCAGTGTTTCAATGAAAAAAAACATCATAGAGGTCCTATAGTAATTTGGGAAGGAAAAAGTATAACAAAAACTGGGCTATCGTTAATCCAAAAATAAAGGGGTAGATATTTATGTGCAGTTTAAACAGTTTTTCTCTAACATGTTGATAAAATTAACATGTATTATGCAATTGTATAATCAAAGACTTAAAAGAGTAAGGAAATTTCTTCTATAAAAGAACGTTACTTATTTTTTGACATGATATATTTTTCTCCAAAGTCGTTGAAAATTTGTAATACCATGTGGTATTGTGTTTGTTTATATGCATGAAATTGAAATTTTTAAAAACTCATTTTATCTTTAATTCTAGACTTGCTCCTGGTCAAATATATACTAAAATATACATATTTCTTGGAACAGAAGAGATAGTATATCTCCCTGATGATTAAACTTGTTTTTTTTTTTAATTCCACAAGTATTAATTATCTATGCAGAGAGTTGATTTTCCTGTAAAAATCTTTACAGTTTTGTACTTTTATTCTTCCCTACAGAAATATTCAGTGTGAACTTTGGTTAATCTGAGAGAAATAAAGTAGTTGCATTTCCCTACTTATGAACACTTCAGGAAGGTCAATTTTTCCTATCTCAGAATACCTCTATAGAAATTTAATAATGATTCATTGGAAAAGACCCTGATGCTGGGAGGGATTGGGGGCAGGAGGAGAAGGGGACGACCGAGGATGAGATGGCTGGATGGCATCACTGACTCGATGCACATGAGTTTGGGTAACTCCGGGAGTTGGTGATGGACAGGGAAGTCACAAAGAGTCGGACATGACTGAACGACTGAACTGTACTGAACTGAATTGAGTCCAGAAAAAAAATCTAAAACAACTGATAAATTGCTGTTCCTTTAAGGCAATCAACAACTAAACCTTGGAAAGTAAAAACAAATTTTGATTTAATTTATTATGAGATTCATACATTTGTTAGATACAGGCCAGACGAATATTTGTAAGTGCCTATTTGGAGAATGCATATAGAAATTGTCCAAATCAGTGAAAATATATTAACTTTGACCAACTAATTTTTATCAATTAGATATTATTAATTGTATTATAAATTAGTATTATATAATTGTATTATAAATTAGTCTAATCTACAAAAACACTGTGAAAGACAGTGCTATTCATGAGAACGTTTAAGAGTTGTGTGAGTAAGATGCTGAGGTACTCTTTTCTCTTCTGATTTCCAGTGTACTAGGATTTACTATTTTAATGCAGAAGAAAACCTTAGGGCCTTTTGGTATTTGAGTGAACTTTAAATACTAAATCTATTCTGGCATTGCTGAGCCAGTCTGTTCAATCTGCATTCTCAAAGCCATGTCTTCATTGGAACAGTGAAGAACTAAAATATATGATTAAAAATTGAAAGCTCTGCTAATGCCCTCCTTCACATTTATTAATGTAATGTTAAATTCAAATCTCTGAATTTGTAATTTGCCTGATTAAATAGAGAATGTCTTAAGGTTTGCAATGCTTATGAGAAAATTTGAAAAACCAACCAATTGCTTTAACACCGTTACCAAGATATGTGTTCATATTATTTAAGAAATTAATTTATTTTCAAGCTTTCTAAACTATATGCTTTTAAAAATTGAGATATAATTGATCCAAAGTATTCTGTTAGTTTCAGCTGTACAACATAATGATTCGGTATTTGTATATATTGCAAAATGGTCACCACATAAGTCTTAACTTACAGCAATCACCACACAGAGATTTTTTTTCTTATGAGAACTTCTAAGATTTACTCTCAGCAGTATCAAAATATACAATACAGATTTTCCCTGCTCCCTTCAATGAAGTTATGCCTAACATCTGAAACAGATTATTTAAACTAAAAAAAATTAATAATTTTATTCCTTCTTCACTCATTTCTCTCATCCCTCCACCGTCCACCTCTTGACAACAGCCAGTCTGTCCTCTAAATCTATGAACTGGCTTCTGTGGGATTTTTGTTGTTATTATTGTTTGCTTCTTAGCTTCCATGTATAAGAGAGATTATACAGTATTTACCTTTCCCTGATTTATTTCCCTTGACATAATGCTCTCAAAGTCCATCCATTTTGCTGCAAATGGCAAGACTACATTCTTTTTTATGGCTGAATAATATTTTGTAATTGATCTGTGTGTTTGTGTGTCTTAACTATTGGCTCAGTGGTAAAGAATCTGCTTGCAATGTGAGAGATGCAGATTTGATCCCCAGTTGAGGAAGATCCCCTGGAGAAGGAAATGGCAACACACCATTATTCCAACCAGTATTCTTGCCTGGAAAATTACACGGACGAAGAGGCAAACATGACTGAGCATGCATGCATTATAGTGGCTGCACCAGTTTAGATTGCTACTAATAGACGCTACTAATAGCGTCTGCCTACAATTGGAGAGACCCAGGTTCGATCCCTGGGTTGGGAAGATCCCCTGGAGAAGGAAATGGCAATCCACACCAGTATTCTTGCCTGGAGAATCCCATGGACAGAGAAGCCTGATGGGCTAGAGTCCATGGGGTTGCAAAGAGTCGGACACAACTGAGCAACTTCACTCACTTGCTTAATAGTGCACAAGCGTCCCTTTTTGTCCACATACCTATCAACTCTTGCTTTTTCTTGTTTTATTTTATAACAGCCATTCTAACAAGTGTGAAGTGATATCTCATCATAGTTTTCGTTAATAATGATGATTAATAATGTAGGGTAATAATAGTCTTTTCATGTACGTGTTGGCCATCTCTATGATGTCTTCTTTAGAAAAATACCTACTTAGATCTTCTGTCCATTCATTAATTGGATTGCTTGTTTGTTATTTAGTGTTGTATTGAATTGTCAGTTGTATGATTTGCAAATATTTTCTCCTAATCAGTAAGCTGGCTTTTCTCTTTATTCATGGTTTCCTTTGCTGTGTAGAAGCTTTTTGGTTTGCTGCAATCCTACATTTCTTTTAATTTAGTTGCTATTATTTTTTATTTCAGATTTTAAAAAACCATCAAGACCTATGTCAAAGAGCTTACTACCAAGGTTTTCTTCTAGGAGTTTTATGCTTTCATGTATAAATATTCAAGTCTTCAATCCACTTTAAGTTAATTTCTGTGTATGGGGCCAGACTGTGGTACAGTTTCATTCTTTTGCATGTGGCTGTCCAGTTTTCCCAATGCCATTATTGGAGAGACTCTCCTTTCCCGATTGTTTATTCTTGACTCCTTTGTCATAAATTAATTGGCCATATAGATGAGAATTTATTTCTGGCCTCTCTAATCTGTTCCATTGATTAGTGTCTGGTTTTATGCCAGTGTCATACTGTTTTATTTAGTATGTTGTTCAGTCACTCAGTTGTGTCCAACCCTTTGCAACTCCATGGATTGTAGCATGCCAGCTTCCCTGTCCTTCACTATCACCTGGAGTTTGCTCAGACTCATGTCTATGGAGTTGATGGTGACATCCAACCATCTCATTTTATGTCACTCCCTTTTCCTCCTGCCCTCAATCTTTCCCAGCATCAAGGTCTTTTCCAATGAGTCGGCTCTTCGTATCAGGTGGCTAAAGTATTGGAGCTTCAGCTTCAGCATCAGCCCCTTCAATGAGTAGTCAGGGCTGATTCCCTTTAGGATTGATTGGTTTGATCTTGCAGTCCAAGGGACTCAAGGAGATCAAACAGTCTCAACAGTCTTTTCTAGCACCACAGATTGAAAACACCAATTCTTTGACATTCAGCCTTCATTATGGTCCAAACTCTCACATCTATATGTGACTACTGGAAAAAACATAACTTTGGCTAGATGGACCTTTGTCAACAAAATGATGTCTCTGCTTTTTAATATGCTGTCTAGGTTTGCCATAGCTTTTCTTCCAAGGAGCAACTGTCTTTTAACTTCATGGCTGCAGTCACCATCTGCAGTGATTTTGGAGTCTAAGAAAATAAAGCCTGCCACTGTTTCCATTGTTTCCCCATCTATTTACATAAAGTGATAGGACCAGATGCTATATAATATAATTTGCAATCAATGAGTATGATGTCTCCAGCTTTGTTGTTCTTTCTCAAGATCACTTGGATTATCTGGGAGTTTTGTGGTTCCGTATAAATTTTAGGATATTTGTTCCATTTCTTTGAAACAAACCATTGGAGTTTTGATAGAAATTATGTTGTACCTCCTTTATATGGCTTTAGGTGGTGCATGCATGCATGCTAAGTCACTTCTGGCTTTGGGTAGTATGGACAGTTTTGTAATGTTGATTATTCCAATTCATGAACACCAATATCTGTCCCTTTGTCTCCTAATGTCTTGTAATTTTCAATATACAGGTGTTGGTTAAATTTATTTTTATGTATTTCATTCCTTTTGAAGGAATTGTAAATGGGATTTTTAAAATATTTCCTTTCTGATAGTTCACCATTTGTATATAGAAATGTAAGAGGGTTTTGTGTATTGACTTTGTATCCTGCAATTTTACCAAATTCATTTATTGGTTCCAACAGCTTTTGGTAGAGTTTCTAGGTTTTAAAATATATAAATTTATGCCATCTGCAAGTAGGGGCAATTTTACTTTTTTTTCCAATTTGAATATCTTTTCTTTCTTTTTCTTACCTTATTGCTCTGGCTAGGACATTTAATACAATGCTGAATAGAAGTGGAAAGAGTGATTCAATACCACTTATCAGGTTCAAACTACACATGAGCCACCTCTACTTTGGGACCTGCACCTCAGAATTGAGCCCCAAATCACGTAACTTGAAGATGAACAGAGCTTTCATTCCAAGATCAACAATATTGTAGTGATCTGGGAGACAGTTCTTAAGGGCTCACATGTTCAGACTTGTCCATCCAAATTCCATTTCAGAGATAGTCCATTGCACCTAAACTTAAAATGAAGAAGATTCATTTGCTTGTATTAAAGTGGCAGCCTAAAAGGCAAGCATCTCATTTAACACACACATCTAGGAGCCTGCTAAATGGAGGCTCTCCATCTCCACTCTCTGGAGATGGAGACTAGCAAGGCCATTTTCACATTCTCCTTTTGTCCTTCTCCAGTACACCAGTATCTGTCAGAAGGAATCTTTCAGGTTCATCTTGAACCTTGATCTTTGCAGCTGCTATCCAAGGGATGCCTCTTGAATGCCTGCTTCTCAATACCAGGGGAGCTTGGATTCCTGTTCCCATGTGGCTATAGTGATAAAGGAGCTTGTACCTTTGTCTGTTGTTGTTGCTGTTAAGTCACTAAGTCATGTCTGACCCCATGGACTGCAGTGGGCCAAGTTCCCCTGTCCTTCACTATCTCCTTGACTTTGCTTAGATTTATGTCCATTGAGTCAGTGATGCTATCTAACCATCTCATCCTCTGCCACACCCTTATCCTTTTGCCTTCAGTCTTTCCCAACATCAGGGTCTTTGCCAAAGAATTGGCTCTTCCCATCCAGTTGCCAAAGTATTGGAGCTTCAGCATCAGTCCTCCCAGTGAATATTCAGGGTTGATTTCCTTTAGAATTGACTGGTTTGATCAGTAACTCAGTGAAACTATGAGCCATGCCATGCAGGGCCACTCAAGATGGTCAGGTCATATTAAAGAGTTCTGATAAAACATGAGGGAATGGCAAACCACTTCAGTGGTTTGCTGCAAGAACCCCATGAACAAACAGTACCTTTTTCGGGTACCTCAATTTTTAAAGTTACTACCAGGGGACACCTCTGTGTTGCCTGATGGTCATGGCTAGCAAGTCTTACACTCTGAGTTCTAAGTGATTATTATAATCAATAGACCCAGGGATTGAACCCAGGTCTCCTGCATTGCAGGCAGATTATTAACTGTCTGAGCCACCAGGGAAGTCCATAATCAATAGAGAAGAGTTTTTAAACAGCTACCCCCAGGTACAGAAAGAGGTAACAATTTGAGGAGATATATCTTTCTGTGAAGGAGGCCAAATAGCTAATCATTATGACTATAGCCTAGAGGGCAATCAATCAACTTGTCTTAAATATTTATTTCTTCATTGTAAGGTCAATGTTCACACATCAGTAGAAATACTACCAGGAAATGAGTAATACTGACATTCATATATGTATATACAATTATTAAAGCCAAATTTTTAATCAAATGATTAAATCAATTTGAAACATTCCCATGATAACTAATAAATTATCATTAGAAGTGATAATATTCAGGCAAAAAAAATATAGTTAAATTGATGTATTCATACTCTGCTCATATCAGTATAAATTAATAGAATACTTCTAAAAGGAATATGAAAAATATGTAACAAAAAGCAAAGATTTTCAAGAGTTTTTCTGTGCTAATTCCACACTAGGAAATTTCTGCTATGGGAATAATTTGATAAAAGCAAGAGCGTACATGCTCAAGGAATCTTCAATACAGTGTTATCTATAATAGAATAAATGTTCAGCAATAGGAAAGGCTCATGGGATATTACACACCTATGAAAAATGATGATTATAAAAGCAAAGAGGAGACAACTGTTTGTAATACAATTTCAAGTTGCAGAAAAGAAACCATATATTGTAATTTATGCTTGCTATCAACTACATAAAATAAGCTGGTTGCAAATAATAAGAGGAGATTAATAAGCAAAAATGAATTCTATTAGGATGGAAAGAGTCATGAGTAATTGCTTTCCTTTTTCTCATTTCATTTTATTAGTAGTAACAATGGTGATCATAGAAATGAAAGTAAAAACAGCAATAATATATCCAAGATGAAAAACCACATCATATTTGGAAAGCTGAAACAGTTTTAAAGATTTTTTTTTAAAAATAGACTTTATTTTTTAGAGCAGTTTTAGGTTGACAGCAAGACTAAGCAGAAAATATAGAAAGTTTTCATATACCTATACCCTCTGCCCCCTCACATGCACAGCCACCCCTAGTATCAACATTCCCTACCAGAATAGTACATTTATTATAATCTATGAACCTACATTAACACATTGTTATCACCCAAAGTCCATAGTGTACATTAGAGTTCACTCTTGGTGCTGTATATTCTATGAATTTTGGCAAATGTATAATAACATATTTCTACCACTATAACATTATACAGAATAGTCTCACTGCCCCTCACATTAAGTGTTCTTCATATTCAATCCTCTTCCATCCCCCTATTTAAGTTCTTGTTGTTGTTCAGCTGCTAAGTCATGTCCAAATCTGTGACCTCATGAACTGCAAGAAGCCAGGCTTCCCTGTCCTTCACTGTGTCTCAGAGTTTGCTCAAACTCATGTCCACTGAGTCAGTGATGCCATCCAACCATCTCATTCTCTGCTGCCCTCTTCTCCTCCTGACCTTAATCATTCCCAGAATCAAGAGTGAGGAAATGAGTCAGCTCTTTGTATCAGCTGGCCAAAGTATTGGAGCCTTTGGTGTTATATCTAAAAGTCATTGCTAAACCCAAGGTCATATATTTTCTCCCATGTTATCATATAGGCATTTGAAGCCTATGGATAATTATGAGTTAATTTCTGTGATGGGTATAATGTGTATGTCTGGATTCATTTTTTGTGTGTAATGTCCAGTTGTTCTGGCACTGTTTATTGAAAAGATTATCTTTGCTCCATTGTATTACCTCTGTTCCTTTGTCAAAGATCACTTGACTATATTTATGTAGGTCTGTTTCTGGACTTTACTCTTTACAATGGTAAATTTGTGTATTCTTTGCCAGTACCATTATTGGCAAAGATTACTATAGCTTTACAGTGATTCTTAAAGGCATATAGTGTCAGTCCTCCAACTTGATTCTTTTCCATCAATATTGTGTTGGCTATTCTGTATTTTTTGTCTCCCCGTGTAAAGCTTAGAATCAATTGGTTGATGTTCACAGAGTAACTTACTGTGATTTCCACTGGAATTTCATTGAATCTATAGATCAATTAGGGGCTTCCCTAGTGTCACAGAGAAGGCAATGGCAACCCACTCCAGTAATCTTGCCTGGAAAATCCCATGGATGGAGGAGCCTGGTAGGCTGCAGTCCATGGGGTCGCTAAGAATCGGACATGACTGAGTGACTTCCCTTTCACTTTTCACTTTCATGCATTGGAGAAGGAAACGGCAACCCACTCCAGTGTTCTTGCCTGGAGAATCCTGGAGACAGGGGAGCCTGGTGGGCTTCCGTCTATGGGGTCGCACAGAGTCGAACACGACTGAAGCGACTTAGCAGCAGCAGCTAGAGTCACAGATGGTAAAGAATGTACCTGCAATGCAAGAGACCTGGGTTCAGTCCATGGGGTTTCAAAGAGTCAGATATGACTGAGTGACTAACGCCTCACTTTATAGATCAATTTGGGAAGAACTGACATCATTACCTATCGA
This sequence comes from Cephalophus harveyi, assembly GCA_006410635.1. NCBI lineage: Eukaryota > Metazoa > Chordata > Mammalia > Artiodactyla > Bovidae > Cephalophus > Cephalophus harveyi. The sequence continues at coordinate 8,031 of SJYT01070089.1, read as the reverse complement.
GTCTTCTTATCCATGAGCATGAAATATCTATGCATTCGTTAGTTGTTATTGATTTCTTTCATTTGAATTTTGTAGTTTTCCTCATTTTGTACATATTTTGCTAGCTTTATACTTAAGCATTTCATTGTTTAGAGTGCTGCTGTCAGTGATATTGTGTTTTTCATTTCAAACTGTAATTTTTCATTACTGGTACAGGCAAAGTATTTGGCTTTTGTATGTTAACTTATACCCTCCAGTTCGGTTCAATCACTCAGTCATGTCCAACTATTTGCAGCCCCATGGACTGCAACACGCCAGGCTTCCCTGTCCATCACCATCTCTAGGAGCTCACTCAAACTCATGTCCATCAGGTCGGGGATGCCATCCAATCATCTCATCCTCTGTCATCCCCTTCTCCTCCTGCCTTCAATCTTCCCCAGCATCAGGGTCTTTTCAAATGAGTAAGTTCCTTGCATCAGGTGGCCTAAATATTGGAGTTTCAGCTTTAGCATTAGTCCTTCCAATGAATATGCAGGACTGATTTCCTTTAGGATTGACTGGTTGTATCTCTTTTCAGTCCAACGGACTCTCAAGAGTCTTCTCCAACACCACAGTTCAAAAACATCAGTTCTTTGGTGCTCAGCTTTCTTTATAGTCCAGCTTTCACATCCATACATGACTACTGTGAATGCCCTACAACATTGCTACAATTGATTATTAGTTCTAGGACTTTTTTTTGTTTATTCTTTGGGATTTTCTGCATAAATGATCATGTTGTCTGCAAAGACAGTTTTATTTCTTTCTTCTTGATTTGTGTACTTTTTATTTCCTTTTCTTGTCTTATGTATTTTCTAGAACTTGTAGTACAGTGTTGAAAAGTACTGGTGAGAGGGGACATCTTCACCTTCTTCCTGATTTTATAGTGAAATATGCAAGCTTCTCATCTTTAAATATGATGAAGATACTTGTAGATATTCTTTATCAAGTTAAGGAAATTCTCCCCTATTCCTAGCTTACTGTGAGTTTTTAATCATAGTGTTGGAGTTTGTAAAAATCTTTTTCTGCATTTACTGATATGATCATTAATTTTTCTTATTGGTTGAGGGCTCATATGAATTTATTTTTAAGTGTTGAAATAGGTTTGCATATCTGGGATAAATCCCACTTAGACATGGTATATAATTCTAATTATACATTATTGGATTCATTCTACTGATATTTTCTGAAGATGTCTGCATGGACGTTCGTGAGAGATGTTGGTCTGTAGTTTTCTTGTAATATCTTTGTCTGTTTTTAGCATTAGGGTAACATTGTCCTCTTGAAATGACTCAGGAAGTATTCTTTCAGCATTCTTCTTCTGTAAGAGACTGTAGAGAGTTGGTATAATTATTTTCTTAAGTGTCTTTTTTTTAATATAATTTATCAGTAAGCCTAGCTGAACCTAGTGCTTTCTATTTTATAAAGTCATCAATTATTGATTTGATTAGTTCATAGATATAGGTCTGTTCAGATTGTCTATCTCATCTAGTGTGAGTTTTAGTTGCTTTTGTCTTTAAAGGAATTGGTCTGTTTATCTGGGTAATCGAAGCTTAAAGCTATTGAAAGTTTTCCCATTCTTAAAAATGGGTTGTTCTTTTTCTTACTGTTTAAGAGTTCTTTTTATATTTTGGTGACAGTCTTTTACTTTTAAGCTCATTAAAACAGATGCAAGCATGTGTCTTTTGTTAAAACATCCTGTAAGTTAACCTGTGACAGAAAGTATTCACTATGATTATCAGGTAAAGTTGTTGCCTACAGTGGAATTCCCTGGCTGTCCAGTGGTTTGTGTTCTGTGCTTCCATGGTAGAGAGCAAGGGTTCAACCTCTGGTCAGGGCACTAAGATCACTGTACTATACGAAGTGGCCAAATAAATAAATAATTGCCTACAGAAAAGGGGAAGTTAGAAGACATGGGTTATCAATACCAGTTTTAACCTAACTTAGTTGGTGATTTTTCATAAGTCATTTACATCTGAATCCCATATGTGTGTGAGTTCAGCTGATGACAATGGTCATGCTAACTCACAAATTTAATGTAAGTTACAATATGCAAAAGATTGGATTTTGATCCCTGGGTTGGAAAGTTCCCTTGAAGAAGGAAATGGCAACCTAGTCCAGTATTCTTGCCTGAAGAATTCCATGGACAGAGAAGCCTGGCAGGCTTTAGGGGTCACAAAGAATCAGACATGACTGAATAACTAACACTCCTCTGTAATGAAAAAAAGTTTATGGGGTTTAATATTTGACAAATGATATGTGAGCATTGCTTTCTAAGTCTCTCCTAGTTTGCCACACTGCACACTGAGATGGTTACAATGGCTGTATATCTGTCAAGGGTGAGATTCTGATAGATGTTACAAAACCAGTACAAGGTTTAAAGTTTCTTATACCCCTGGCCACACATGTCTGAAATCGCAAAACAATAATTTTATATTGTTAAAAAAATTTTAGTGTTTAAAGTCAGTTTTCTACTATTAAGTTTAAGAAAAAGTATAATTTCTTAAGAAACCATTAATATCATATTAATATACTGGCTATAGGTTATGTAATAATGAATAAGTAATGATTCAGACTTAAAGAAAGTAGGGAAAACCACTAGACCATTCAGGTATGACCTAAATCAAATCCCTTACAATTATACAGTGGAAGTGAGAAATATATTCAAGTGATTAGATCTGATAGAGTACCTAAAGAACTATGGACAGAGGTTTGTGACATTGTATAGGAGGCAGGGATCAAGGCCATCCCCAAGAGAAAGAAATGCAAAAAGGCAAAATGGTTGTCTGAAGAGGACTTATAAATAGTTAAGAAAAGAAGAGAAGCAAAAGGTAAAGGAGAAAAGGATTCCAAAGAATAGCAAGGAGAGATAAAAAAGCCTTCTTCAGTGATCATTGCAAAGAAAGAGAGGAAAATCACAGAATGGGAAAGACTAGAGATCTCTTCAAGAAAATTAGAGATTCCAAGGGAAATTTTCATGCAAAGATGGGCACAATAAAGGACAGAAATGGTATAGACCTAACAGAATCAGAAGATACTAAGAAGAGGTGGCAAGAACACAGAGAACTATATGAAAACATCTTCAAGACCCAGATAATCACGACATGAGCACTCACCTAGAGCCAGACATCCTGGAATGCAGTGTTGAGTGGGCCTAAGGAAAAAGCATCAGTACGAACAAAGTTAGTGGAGATGATGGAATTCCAGTTGAGCTATTTCAAATCCTGAAAGATGATGCTGTGAAAGTGCTGCACTCAATATGCCAGCAAATTTGGAAAACTCAGCAGTGGCCACAGGACTGGAAAAGGTCAGCTTTCATTACAATCCCAAAGAAGCAATACCAAAGAATGCTCAAACTACTGCAAAATTGCACTCATCTCACATGCTAGTAAAGTAATGCTCAAAATTCTCCAAGCAAGACTTCAGCAATACATGAACCGTGAACTTCCAGATGTTCAAGTTGGATTTAGAAAAGGCAGAGGAACCAGAGATCAAATCACCAACATCCTTTGGATCACCAAAAAAGCAAGAGAGTTTCAGAAAAACATCTACTTCTGCTTGGTTGACTATACCAAAGCCTTTGACTGTGTGGATCCCAACAAACTGTGGGAAATTCTTCAAGAATTGGGAATACCAGACAACCTGAACTGCCTCCTGAGAAATCCATATGCAGGTCGAGAAACAACAGTTAGAACTGGACCTGGAACAACAGACTGCTTCCAAATCAGGAAAGGGGGATGTCAAGGCTGTATATTGTCACTCTGCTTATTTAAGTTATATGCACAGTACATCATGAGAAACGCTGGACTGGATGAAGCACAAGCTGGAATCAAGATTGCCAGGAGAAATATCAATAACCTCAGATATGCAGATAATACCACCCTTATGGCAGAAAGCAAAGAACTAAAGAGCCTCTTGATGAAAGTGAAAGAAGAGAGTGAAAAAATTGGTTTAAAACAAACATTCAGAAAACTAATATCATGGCATCTGGTCCCATCAGTTCAGTTCAGTTCAGTCACTCAGTCGTGTCCAACTCTTTGAGACCCCTTGGACTGCAATACACAAGGCCTCCCTGACCATCACCAACTCTTGAAGTTTACTCAAACTCATGTCCATTGAATTGGTGATGCCATCCAACTATCTCATCCTCTGTCATCCCCTTCTCATCCTGCCTTCAGTTTTTCTCAGCATCACAGTCTTTTCCAGTGAGTCAGTTTTTTGTATCAGGTGGCCAAACTATTGGAGCTTCAGCAACAGTCTTTCCAATGAATATTCAGGACTGATTTCCTTTAGGATAGACTGGTTTGATTGCCTGACTGTCCAAAGGACTCTCAATAGTCTTCTACCACACCACGGTTCAAAAGCATCAATTCTTTGGTTCTCAACTTTCTTTATGGTCCAACTCTCACATCCATACATGACTACTGGGAAAACCATAGCCTTTATTAGATGGACCTTTGTTGGCAAAGTAATGTCTCTGCTTTTTAATATGCCATCTAGGTTGGTCATAACTTTTCTCCCAAGGAGTAAGCGTCTTTTAATTTCATGTTTTAAGTTAACTTATCCCATCACGTCATGGCAAGTAGATGGGGAAACAATGGGAACAGTCACAGACTTTATCTTTTTGGGCTGAAAATCACTGCAGATGGTGACTGCAGCCATGAAATTAAAAGATGCTTGCTCCTTGGAAGAAAAGTTATGACCAACTTAGATAGTGTATTAAAAAGCAGAGGCATTACTTTGCCAACAAAAGTCTGTCTAGTCAGAGCTATGGTTTTTCCAGTAGTCATGTATGGATGTAAGAGTTGGACAGGAAAGAAAGCTGAGCACCAAAGAACTGATGTTTTTGAACTGTGGTGTTGGAGAAGACTCTTGCAAGTCTCTTGGACTGCAAGAAGATCCAACCAGTCCATCCTAAGGGAAATCAGTCCTGCATATTCATTGGAAGGACTGATGCTGAAGCTGAAACTACAATACTCTGGCTACCTGATGTGAAGAACTAACTCATTTGAAAAGACCTTGATGCTGGGAAAGATTGAAGGTGGGAGGAGAAGGGGACAACAGAGGATGAGATGGTTGGATGGCATCACTGACTCAATGGACATGAGTTTGAGTAAGCTCCAAGATTTGGTAATAGACAGGGAAGCCTGGCATGCTGCAATCCATGAGTTCACAGAGAGTCAGGCACGATTGAGCAACTGAACTGAACGGAATGATAAATAATGAAGCATCACATATAACAACTGTTTACTGCTATGTAATGGAGACCATTACATAGCAGCAGTAATAGACTTCCCTGGTGGCTCAGACAGTAAAGCGTTTGTCTACAATGCGGGAGCCCTGGGTTCGAGCCCTGGGTTGGGACGATCCTCTGAAGAAGGAAATGGCAATCCACTCCAGTACTATTGCCTAGAAAATCCCATGGACAGAGAAACCTGCTAGGCTACAGTCTATGGGGTCACAAAGAGTCGGACACGCCTGAGCAACTTCACTTTCACTTTTCAATGGAGACCAATGTGAGAGCAAGTTGATGACTAGTCTATTTCATAGTGCATAAAAAGGATTGATAGCAACAGACTGGGCAGATTTTAATGAATCACATATAAAAGTTTTAATAAATGTAAATATAAAATTTTTAATAAAATGAGCTTGGATAAAATATTACCATTTAGAGTTAATATTAAATCAAGTCTTTATTTTAAATTCAGTCTAATTAATTAATGTAGCCTAGCATGTATGTGATCTCTCCTGGATCATGGGCACTTGATAAAAAGTGCATTCGACTCTTCTGGATGAAGTGTTCTATATATACAGCTCTTAAGTCAATTTGGATCAATATTTCTGGCATCACTGGTATGTTCCATTGTCCTGTATGTCTGTTTTTATGCCAGAACCATGCTATTTTTATTACAATTGCTTTGTAGTATATTTTGAAATCAGATAGTGTAACACCTCAAGCTTTATTATTTTTGTTCAGGAGTACTTTGGCTATTCAGCATTTAAAGTTTCCATAAAAATTTTAGGATTGTTTTTCATTTGTGAAATACAAATAGATAATATTCTAATAAGAGAGGGAGATTTAGTATTTTAATAAAGATATCACCTCTCCAGATTGGTCTATAAAGTTAAGACATTTCCAATTAAACACCTATGGACATGATCGAGTGACTGAACTGAACTGAACATGCTGATTCTAACTTTATGTGGGAATGTAAAGATCCAAGAATAGCTATGACTATTTAGTGAATAATGTTAGAATCTCTTAGGATTGTTTTTTTTTTTTCTATTTTTGGGAAACCCTGGTTCCTTAAGTTCACTTTCACTTCCAATATTCAGCAACTGCAATTCTTTATCCCAGTGCCCATAGAATAAAAGAGTCGGGCAGCCACTAAGCAGGGTCAAAGACTGTAGGAGCATGAAAAAACAGATTTTTTGCCAATGCCGACACCCATAAGACACAGTAGGCACAATGCCAAGGCTCCTTGATAATTTTAGGAGTCTGCAAAAATAGTATAATTTTACTTTAAACTCAGAAGAATAGCATTAATATAATTATATAAATATGTAATAGCAAATCTGGCCTAGACTGTATTCATCTTTCTACTATTGCAGCCATAAAATATAAATTAAAAAAAATTTTAGTAGAGAAAAAGATTTATGGTTGCAAAAGTGCCTAGGGCTCAAGAAAGTCATCATGTGATTTTGTTCTTTACCCTGGGTCCTGAAAATCTCCAAAGAATAAATTTTAATGTGAAGCTTTGCCACAGGTTTTCACACTGAAGCTATACTCTATGCACCTCTCCTTCCCCATAATTTTTACTGTTCTGTTTCCTTCACATCTTTATCAGTTTTCCAGTCCACTTCTGACAAACTCTAAGGTAACACTCTTTAGAAAGAAAAATCAAATGGAAAACTTGCTCTAAAAGATAGCAATAAAGATAAATATAGACAAAAGGCTAGTAAGGAAAAAAAAAAAAAAAAACAGTCCAGAGACTGTCTAACATATATGTGGCTATGTTTTTTAATAAAGAAGGCACTCAGAGCAGTGAGTCTATTTAATGAATATTGGTAGAAATATTGGGGTTTCCCAGGTGACTCCATGGTAAAGAATCCGTCTGCCAATGCAAGAGACGCAGGTATCTAATACCTCAAGAACACAACTTAAAAATTATTTTTAAGAACACCAAGGCTTTCCTCAAGGAGAAGAACAATGTGTGGAATTTTTGCTAGCAAGTATCAAGACTTATTAGACTGTAGTGATTAAGGCACCATTGAGTAGGCCTAGGGAAAATAAGTAGACCAAAAGATGAGACCAGAAACACACTCCTGCGCATTTGAAAATATGAAGTATAATATAGCTGGCACTGCAAATCAGTAGCAAACATATGTGATATTCAATATGTTGTTATAATTTGGTAATTACAATGTGAAAAATGAAATAGAACTATTGCTTCATGCCAGATATAAAGACAATATTTTTAAAACTTATGAAAAAAATATGGTGAGATGTTATGACTAGTATAGAGAATTATAAATAAGTATAATGATTATCAATAAGTATAAACAATCATTAAAACTTGACTACAGTAACAAAAATTTCCTATTCATAAATGAATGCAACAGAGGTAATGTAATAAAGGCAAATCTCAAAGTAAGAGCCAATAATTACAACTATTATTACTGATAGAATTGTGGTCAATATGTATATGAGGATATTAAAAGCCATAACCCTGTCTCTTATACACATCTTCCAACTATCTCATCCTCTGTCATCCCCTTCTCATCCTGCCTTCAGTCTTTCCCAGCATCAGGGTCTTTTCCAATGAGTCAATTCTTCGTTCGCATCAAGTGGCCCAAGTATTGGAGCTTCAGCTTTAGCATCAGCCCTTCCAATGAATATTCAGGACTGATCTCCTTTAGGATGGACTGGTTGGATCGACTGGTTGGATCTCCTTGCAGTCCAAGGGACTCTCAAATGTCTTGTCTAACACCTCAGTTCAAAAGTATCAATTCTTT
>SJYT01070088.1:141842-178763 GCA_006410635.1 Cephalophus harveyi | reverse complement strand
TCTCAGTCTTGTTTTTGCTGACTATATAAAGCTTCTCCATTTTTGTCTGTGAAGACTATAGTCAATCTGATTTTGGTATTGACCATCTGGTGATGTACATGTGTAGAGTCTCCTCTTGTGTTGTTGGAAGTGGGTGTTTGCTATAACCAGTGTGTTTTCTTGGCAAAACTCTGTTAGCCTTTGACCTGCTTTGCTTTGTACTGCAAGGCTAAATTTGCCTGCTACTCCAGGTGTCTCTAGACTTCCTACTTTTGCACTCCAGTCCCCTATAGTGAAAAGGACATCTTTTGGGGGTGTTAGTTCTAGAAGGTCTTGTAGGTCTTCATAGAATTCAACTTCAGCTTCTTCAGCATTACTGGCCAGGGCATAGACTTGGATTACTGTGATATTGGATGGTTTGCCTTGCAAATGAACAGAGATCATTCTGTCATTTTTGAGATTGGGTCCAAGTACTTCATTTCAGACTCTCTTGTTTACTATGATGGCTACTCTATTTCTTCTAAGTTATTCTTGCCACAATAGTAGACATAATGGTCGACTGAGTTAAATTCACCCATTCTAGTCATTTTAGTTTGCTGATTCCTAAGAGTTTGATGTTTACTCTTGATACATCTCTTGTTTGACCACTTCCAGTTTGCCTTGATCCATGGTGGATCAAGATTCCAGATTCCTATGAAATATTGCTCTTTACAGCACCAGATTTTACTTCCATCACTGGTCTCATCCACAACTAGGTGTTGTTTTTGCTTTGGCTCTGTCTCTTCATTATTGCTGGAATTATTTCTCCACTGATCTCCAGTAGCATATTGGACACCTACCAACCTGGGAAGTTGATCTTTCAGTGTCTTATCTTTTTTTTCCTTTTCATACTGTTCATGGGGTTCTCAAGCAAGATTACTGAAGTGGTTTACAATTCTTTTCTCCAGTGGACCACGTTTTGTCAGAACTCTCCACCAGGACCCGTCCGTCTTGGGTGGCCCTACATGGCATGGCTCCCAGTTTCATCGAATTAGACGATGCTGTGGTCCATATGATCAGATTGATTAGTTTTCTGTGATTGTGTGTTTCATTCTGTCTGTCCTTTGATGGAGAAGGATAAGAGATTTATGGAAACTTCCTGATGGGAGAGACTGACTGAGGGGAAAACTGGATCTTATTCTGATGGGCAGGGCGATGTTTAGTAAATCTTTAATCCAATTTTCTTTTGATGGGCTGGGCTGTGTTCCCTCCCTGTTGTTTGACCTGAGGCCAAGTTATTGTGGAGGTAATGAAGACCTCTTCAAAAGGTCCCATGCAGGCACTGCTGCACTCAGTGCCCCACCTGCACTCAGGTGGCCCCAGCAGCAGGCCCCTGCCAACCCACGCCTCTGCTACAGACTCCTAGACCCTCTAGAGCAAGTCTGGATCAGTCTCTGGTGGGGTCACTGCTCCTTTCTCCTGAGTCCTGGTGCATACAAGCTTTTGTTTGTGTCCTCCAGGAGTCTGTTTTCTCAGTCCTGTGTGAGTTCTGACAGCTCTATGGTGGGGTTAATGGGGACCTCCTCCAAGAGGGCTTATGCCATACCTAGGTCAACTACACCCAGCGCCCCTGCCCCTGCAGAAGTCCACTGCTGACCCATACCTCTTCATAAGATACTCAAACACAGTTCTGGCTCAATCTCTGTGTGGTCTCTGGGTCCTGGTGTGCACAAGGTTTGTTTGAGCCCTCTGAGCATCTCTGGCGGGCATGGAGCTTGATTCTAAATGTGATTTCGCCCCTCCTACCATCTTTCTGGGTCTTCTTCTTTGTCCTTGAGGTATCTTTTTTGGTGGGATCCAACATTCTCCTGTTGATGATTGTTCAGCTGTGAGGTGTAATTTTAGAGTTCTCACAGGAGAAGATAAGCACACGTCATTCTACTCCACCATGGAGCTGTAGATGTAATTACCAAGTCCACAACATGAACCAGTTTCTGTATGACTGTTCCAACATCATTTGGGTAACTTCACATTCAAGTGTTCTACATCTTAAACAATCTCCAGCGGATTCTCTCCCAGGACTGCCCTCAGGGCACAGGGCCAGGATAACCTCCCTCTCCGAAGGGGCTCAGCTTTCTGGAGAACAGTCCAGATTCAGACCCATGTCCCCACAACTCTGCACACAGCTGGGTGATGTTCCAGGACTCGTTCACATCCTGAGCTCTGATCCAGCTCACCTCAATACAACTCAATATCAAAAAACAAACATTGTGACTTTTCAAATGGGCGGAGAACATGTATAAACATTCCTACAAAGAAGATATACAAATGGTCAACATATACACAAAAAGATATTTAGCATCATTAAGTATGAGAGAAATGCAAATTAAACCCCAATAAGATATCATCTGACATCTGTCAGAATGGTTATTATCAAAAGTGTTTATGAGAATGTGGAAAAAGGGGAACTCTCATGCACTATTGGTGGTGTGTAAATTGGTACAGCTACAATGGAAATGTGTTTAAGGTAATGCTATTTCTCAGTATTTTTCAAAAACAAACAAACAAACAAACACTAATTCAGATAGACATAAGCACTCTTATGTTCATTGGAGTTTTGTTTACAATAAACAAGATATAGTAGTAACTTATTAATAAATGCCAACCAATAGGAAAATGGAAAAAGAAAATGTGGTATGTGTATATGTTGAATGTTACTCCAGCCATAAAAAAGAATGAAAACTCAAATGGTTTTTTGAAACTCAAATGGTCCTGTACATTTTATGCTGTGAAATTAAGCCTGAAAAGAAAGATAAATAATATATGATCACACATGTAGAATCAAATAATAGCAAACAAACAAAAGAACAGAAGTAGACTATAGATACAAAAAGCAAATAGGTAGTTTCTAGAGGAATGGGGTTGAGAGATGAAGGATGGCTGTGATATTTAACCATGATTATTCTTGCTAGTGTTCAGTTGCTCAGTCATGTCCAACTCCTTGCAAACCCATGGACTGAAGCATGCCAGGTTTCCCTGTCCTTTACTATCTCCTAAGGCAATGGCACCCCACTCCGGTGTTCTTGCCTGGAGAATCCCGGGGACGGGGGAGCCTGGTGGGGTGCCGTCTCTGGGGTCGCACAGAGTCGGACACGACTGAAGCGACTTAGCAGCAGAGTTTTCTCAAACTCATCTCTACTGAGTCAGTGACTCCATCCAACCATCTTAGCCTCTGTTGCCCTCTACTCCTCCTGCACTCAATCTTTCCCAGCATCAAGGTCTTTTCCAATGAGTTGGCTCTTCACATCATGTGGTCAAATTATTGGAGCTTCAGCATGAGTCCTTCCAATGAATATTGAGGGTTTATGTCCTTTAGAATTGACTGATTTGATCTCCTTAAAGTCCAAGGGACTCTTAAGAGTCCCCTTCAGCACCTCAGTTTGAAAGCATCAATTCTCCAGTGCTCAGACTTTATGGTCCATCTCTCACACTCATACATGACTACTGAAAAAAAACGTAGCTTTGACTAGATGGACCTCTGTTGGCAAAGTCATGTTTCTGCTTTCTAATACTCTGTCTACATTTATCATAGCTTTTCTTTCAAGGAGCAAGCATCTTTTAATTTCATAGCTGCAGTCAGTGTCTGCAGTGATTTTGGAGCCTAAGAAAATAAAGTCTGTCACTGTTTCCTCTTTTTCCCCATCTATTAGCCATGAAGATATGGGACCAGATGCCATGATCTTCATTTTTTGAATGCTGTTTTAAGCCAGCTTTTCGCTCTCCTCTTTCACCTTCATCAAGAGGCTCTTTAGTTCTTCACTTTCTGTCATTAGGGTGGTGTCATCTGCATATCTGAGGTTATTGATATTTCTCCCAGCATCTTGATTCCAGCTTAAGATTCATCCAGCCTGACATTTCACATGATGTAATGGGCATATAAGTTAAGTAAGCAGGGTGACAATATACAGCCTTGACATATTCCTTTCCCAATTTTGAAGCAGTTCATTGTTCCATGTCTGGTTCATTTTTAATGTATTTTAATGTCAATTCACTAAGTTGTACACCTGTCAGTCAGTTTGGTCTCTCAGTCATGTCTTATTATTTGCAACCCCATAGACTTCAGCAAGCCAGGCCTCCCTGTCCATCACAATTCCTGGAGCCTACTCAAACTCATGTCCATTGAGTTGGTGATGCCATCCAACCATCTCTTCCTCTGTCGTCCCCTTCTTCTCCCACCTTCGATCTTTCCCAGCATCAGGGTCTTTTCCAAGGAGTTGGTTCTTCGCATCAGGTGACCAAAGTATTGGAGTTTTAGCTTCAGCATCAGTCCTTCCAATGAATATTCAGAACTAATTTCCTTTAGGATTGATTGGGTGGATCTCCTGGCAGTCCAAGGGACTCTCAAGAGTCTTCTCCAACACCACAGTTCAAAAGCATCAGTTCTTCAGCACTCAGCTTTCTTGTACACCTGAAATCAATATAATACTGTACATACACTATACTCCAATTTCAAAGAAAAAATTTTTAATCTACCCCTTGAAGAAATTCCCATGCGAAAAAAAAATACTAAAGAACCCAAGCAAATACTACAGCATAATATGGAAAAATATAGTAAAGATGAAAGCAAATTGCTGAAAAATGAGTCATAATCCACTGGGAAGAAAAACTGGGAAATGACATTCAAGGCACATGAAATATGCCAGAGCAGAGCACCGAGAAGGAACTTCATGTATAGGGAAGCAAATGATTGTGTTTGGAGCATAGGGGAAATGAGAAGATGGTCAAGGCAAATTGGATACAGGTTACAAAGGATCTCATAGGGTTTACTAGGTAGATTTTTTTGAACTTTTCTCATTTATTTATATAATTTTGATAAAATATTATGGCTTTCCTGGTGGCTCAGATGGTAAACAATCTGCCCGCAATGCAGAAGACCCAGGTTCAGTCCCCATGTCAGGAATATCCCCTAGAGAAGAAAATGTCTACCCAATCCTGCATATACAAGTTGCATGATTATTTGATAATACATACACAGTGCAAAGATTGCTGAAGTCAAGCTAACTAACATATTATCATTTTACATGGATACAGTTTTGGGGGTGTGATAGTTACTTTCAGTATATCCCTTCTGTTCAGTACAGTGTTGTTAAGTGTAGTCATTATGCCTAGATGTGAAAGCCCTACATAGCTTCAATTTTGTGTCCTTTGACTCACATCTCACCATCTTCTCTGTCCCATCTCCTGGTGACCACCATTCCATCCTCTGCTTCTAAGACTTTGCATTTTTTTTAGATTCTACATATAAATGATACCATGCAGTATTTGTCTTTCTCTGTCTGACTTATTTCACTATGTATAATATATTCCATATTGATACATACTCTCAGAGAAAGCAAGATTGATATATTCATCATGGAATACAGTATGAAAATTTCTCAAAAAAATTAAAAATAGAACTGCTATATGATCCAGTAATCCCACTGTTTGGAAAGAAATTCATATTAGGGTCTCAGAGAGATATCTTCACTCTCATGTTCATTGCAGCATTATTCACAAGATTCAATATATGGAAATAACTATCAATTTATGGGTAAAAAAATGAAAAATATGTTACTTAAATAATTGCTATACTATTCCGCCATGAGAATATGTGTATGTGTTCAGTCGCTAAGTCATGTCTCACTTCACGACCCCATGGACTGCAGTACTCCAGGTTTCTCTGTCCCTCACCAACTCCTGGAGTTTGCCCAAATTCATGTCCATTGACTTGGTGATGCCATCCAACAATCTCATCTTCTTTTGCCCTCTTCTCTTTCTGCTTTCAATCTTTCCCAGAATTGGGTTTTTTCCAATGAGTCAGCTCTTGTCATCAGGTGGCCACAGTATTGGAGCTTCAGCTTTGGCATCAGTGTTTCCAATGAGTATTTCAATTCCAATGGGTTGATTTCCTGTAAGCTTGACTGCTTTAATCTCCTTGTAGTCCAAGGGAATCTCAAGAGTCTTCCCCAGCAATACAGTTTGAAAGCATCAATTCTTTGGTACTCTGCCTTCTTTATGGTCCAGCTCTCACAACCATGAGAGCCAACTAGTTTTAAATTTATCATAGCTTTTAGATGCCACTGAATCTTTTTAATCTAATAGACTGTGTATTTTAAAATTATCACTCTTATGACAACTTAAAGAATGGACTTGAAGGGTGGATGGACTGGTGACTAAGTAGAGTAACAAAAGAGTTATTGTTCCTAATCTTTATTTTTTATGTTTCTTGTATACCAGCATATGATTTCATTTTTCTGACATCTATATAACAAATACTATTTTTTTTATTGTCCTGTATGTTCTAAGCTCAGTAAAAGTCCCTGTACCATGAAGCTTATACTTTAGTGGGAAAACAACACAAGAAACAAGTAAATATGCAATGTGATACTGAGAAGTTGTTTATCAAATGTACTTCTACTTTGACAAGAAACATGATATGAACTTAAGCTAGGAATTCATAGTCTTTTTTTTTTAAGAGTTTGAGAAGTTTAACTGATTGACTGCAGTTTAATTTTTCTCTCCTTTTGGAAGTTTTCACAGTATTGTCAGCTATTAGAATAACAGTCTTTAAATTTTGACCGTCCTATGTAAAATATGGACAAATACCAGTCGAGTGAGCTTGCTATTGCATGTCAACACCAAAGAGGGGAATCTAACTGCATCAGGAAAGGCATATTTATCCTGTCTTTTCTCTTATTTAAGACAAGAGTTGACTCATTGGAAAAGACTCTGATGCTGGGAAGGATTGGGGGCAGGAGGAGAAGGGGACGACCGAGGATGAGATGGCTGGATGGCATCACGGACTCAATGAACGTGAGTCTGAGTGAACTCCAGGAGATGGTGATGGACAGGGAGGCCTGGCGTGCTGCGATTCATGGGTTCGTAAATAGTCAGACACAACTGAGTGACTGAACTGAACTGAAGACACTTCATTTTTTCTGTTCTTAAAAATAATTTTAAAGTTAATCATTTGAACAAATGTAAAGGGTTTACTCAGGAAAACAATCCTTATTTATGAAGATAGAGTGTCTACTTAGATCTATGTTATCTCTCTGAATCTACTTAGTAGAAATCTGGTACTCCAATACCAAACTAATGAAGTATGAAAAAACAAATAAGGTCAAATTCAAGGGAAATACTCTGTTGAAAGAAAGAGAAAGAAAATAAATTTTTATGTAAATCACTTCATTTCAGTTCAACTCAGTCGCTCAGTCGTGTCTGACTCTTCGCAAAACCATGGACTGCAGCACGCCAGGCCTCCCTATCTATCACCAATTTCTGGTGTTTACTCAAATGAGTCCATCGAGTTCATGATGCCATTGAACCATCTCATCCTTTGTTGCCCCCTTTCACAAAATAATGTCTCTGCTTTTTATTATGCTGTCTAGGTTGGTCACAACTTTTCTACCAAGAAACGGGACTTTTAATTTCATGGCTGAAGTCACTATCTGCAGCGATTTTGGATACCCCAAAAATAAAGTCTGCCACTGTTTCCACTCTTTCCCCATCTATTTGTCATGAAGTGATGGGACCAGATGCCATAATTATAGTTTTCTGAGTGTTGAGTTTTAAGCCAACTTTTTCACTCTCCTCTTTCACTTCCATTTTGAGTTTATTTTTGTGTATGGTGTTTTAAAATGCATGGTCAAAAATATTGCTAGCTGAAGTTATTAGATACTGAGATGCTATCACAAAAAAGATGGCCATAATTCTCTTAAATATGCCTCAAGTAGTTTCAGTTAAGTTCAATTCAGTTGCTCAGTCATGTCTGACTGTTCCCGATCCCATGGACTGCAGCATGCCAGGTTTACCTGTCCATCACCAACTCCTGGAGTTTACTCAAACTCATGTCCATTGGGTCAGTGATGCCATCAAAGCACCTCATCCTCTGTCGTCCCCTTCTCCTCCCACCTTCAAACTTTCCCAGCATCAGGGTCTTTTCAAATGAGTTGGTACTTTGCATGAGGTGCCCAAAGTGTTGGCGTTTCAGTCTCAGCATCAGTCCTTCTAATGAATATTCAGGACTGATTTCCTTTAGAATGGACTGGTTAGATCTCTGTGCTGTCCAAGGGAATCTCAAGAGTATTCTTCAACACCACAATTCAAAGGCATCAATTCTTTGGCACTGAGCTTTCTCTATACTCCAACTCTCACATCCTTACCAGAGAAGGCAATGGCAACCCAGTATTCTTGCCTGGCGAATCCTAGGAACGGCGGAGCCTGGTGGGCTTCCATCTATGGGGTTGCACAGAGTCGGACAGGATTGAAGCAGCTTAGCAGCAGCAGCAGCACATCTGTACACGACTACTGGAAAAAGCATAGGTTTGACTAGAAGGACATTTGTTGGCAAAGTAATGTCTCTGCCTTTTAATATGCTGTCTAGGTTTGTCATAACTTTTCTTTCAAGGAGCAAGGGTTTTTTTTTTTTTTTAATTTCATGGGTGCAAGCATCATCTGCAGTGATTTTGGAGACCAAAAAAGTAAAGTCTGACACTGTTTCCACTGTTTCCCCATCTATTTCCCATGAAGTGATGGGACCAGATGCCATGATCTTAGTTTTCTGAGTGTTGAGTTTTAAGCCAACTTTTTCACTCTCCTCTTTCACTTTCATCAAGAGGCTCTTTAGTTCTTCTTTGCTTTCTGTCATAAAGGTGGTGTTGTCTGCATATCCAAGGTTATTGATATTTCTCCTGGCAATCTTGATTCCACCTTGTGCTTCATCCAGCCCAGCATTTCTCATGATGTACTCTGCATATAAGTTAAATAAGCAGAGTGACAATATACATCCTTGACATACGCCTTTCCCAATTTGGAACCAGTCTGTTGTTCCATGTTCAGTTCTAACTGTTGCTTATGGACCTGCATACAGATTTCTCAGGAAGCAGGTAAGGGGGTCTGGTATTCCCATTTCTTTAGAACTTTCCCACAGTTTGTTGTGATCCACACAGTCAAAGGCTTTGGCATAGTCAATAAAGCAGAAGTAGATGTATTTGGAGAACTCTCTTGCCTTTTTAATGATTCAACAGGTGTTGGTAATTTGATCTCTGGTTCCTCTGCCTTTCTAAATCCAGTTTGAACATCTGAAAGCTCATGGTTCACATACTGCTGATGCC
Source organism: Cephalophus harveyi (assembly GCA_006410635.1). Taxonomy (NCBI): domain Eukaryota; kingdom Metazoa; phylum Chordata; class Mammalia; order Artiodactyla; family Bovidae; genus Cephalophus; species Cephalophus harveyi. Next base: position 169,653 of record SJYT01070088.1, on the reverse strand, counting down.
TAGCCTGGAGAATTTTGAGCATGACTTTGCTAGCATGTGAGATGACTGCAATTGTCTGGTAGTTTGAGCATTCTTTGGCATTGCCTTTCTTTGGGATTGGAATGAAAACTGATCTTTTCCAGTCCTGTGGCCACTGCTGAGCTTTCCAAATTTGCTGGCATATTGAGGGCAGCACTTTCACAGCATCATCCTTTAGGATTTGAAACAGCTCAACTGTAATTCCATCACCTCCACTAGCTTTGTTCATAGTGACATTTCCTACGGACCAATGAATTTGCATTCCAGGATGTCTGGCTCTAGGTGAATGATCACGCCATTGTGATTATCTGGGTCTTGAAGATCTTTTCTGTATAGTTCTTCTGTGTGTTCTTGCCACCTCTTCTTAATATTTCTGCTTCTGTTAGGTCCATACCATTTCTCTCCTTTATTGAGCACATCTTTGTATGAAAATAGTCCCTTGGTATTTCTAATTTTCTTGAAGAGATCTCTAGTTTTTCCCATTCTATTGCTTTCCTCTATTTCTTTGCATTGATCACTGAGGAAGGCTTTCTTATCTCTCCTTTATACTCTTCAGAACTCTGCATTCAAATGGTGTATCTCTTTTTCTCCTTTGCCTTTCACATCTCTTCTCAGCTATTAGTAAGGCCTCCTCATACAACCATTTTGCCTTTTTGCATTTCTTTTTCTTGAGGATCATCTTGATCCCTGTCTCATGTACAATGTTTCAAACCTCTGTCCATAGATATCCAGGCACTCTGTCTATCAGATCTAATCCCTTAAATCTATTTCTCACTTCCACTGTACATTCATAAGGGATTTGATTTAGGTCATGCCTGAATGGTCTAGTGGTTTTCACTACTTTCTTCAACATAAGTCTGAATTTGGTAATAAGGAGTTCATGATCTGAGCCACAGTCAGCTCCCAGTCTTATTTTTGTTGACTGAATAGAGCTTCTCCATCTTTGTCTGCAAGGAATATAATCAATTTTATTTCGATATTGACCATCTGGTGATGTCCATGTGTAGAGTCTTCTCTTGTATTGTTGGAAGAGGGTGTTTGCTATGACCTTTTTTCTTGGCAAAACTCTATTAGCCTTTGACTTGCTTCATTTTGTACTTTAAGGCCAATTTTGCCGGTTACTCCAGGTATCCCTTGACTTCTACTTTTGCATCCCAGTCCCCTATAATGAAAAGGATGTTTTTTTTGGGTGCTAGCTCTAGGTGGCCTTATACATCTTCATAGAACTGTTCAGCTTCTTCAGCATTACTGGTCGGGGCATAGACTTGGATTACTGTGATATTGAATGGTTTGCCTTGGAAATGAACCGAGATCTTTCTGTCATTGTTGAAATTGCATCCAAGTACTGCATTTCAGACTCTTTTATTGACTATGATAGCTACTCCATTTCTTCTAAGGGATTCTTGCCCACAGTCATCTGCATTAAGTTCACCCATTCCAGTACATCTTAGTTCACTGATTCCTAAAATGTCGATGTTCGTTCTTGCCATCTCCTGTTTTACCACTTCCAATTTGCCTTGATTAATGGACCTAGCATTCCAGGTTCCTATGCAATATTGCTCTTTACAGCATCAGACTTTACTTCTATCACCAGTCACGTCCGCAACTGGGTGTTGTTTTTGCTTTGGCTCTGTCTCTTCATTCTTTCTGGAGTTATTTCTTCACTGATCTCCAGTAGCATATTGGACAGGTACTGACCTGGGGAGTTCTTGTTTCAGTAGTTTAGTTATTACTGTGGATAAAATGATTAACACTGAAAAGAAATAAGAAAGTGCTGCTGAAACAACTTAAGTCTCTAATGTATGTAGAAGTTAAAGAGATGAGTGAAGAGTAATGCTATAGGAAGGATATCCTTAAACAACTTATAAAACTCTACAGAACTTCATACTATATTTTTCTCTTGGGATTTTGGCGCACATGCATGTGTGCTGTCACTCAGTCATGTCTGACTCTTTGCAATCCCATGGCCTGTATCCCTCCAGTCTCCTCTTTCCCTGGAGTCTTTCAGGCAAGAATACAGGAGTGAGTTGACATTTCCTCTTCCAGGTTATCTTTCCAACCCAGAGATGGAACCCACGTCTCCTGTGTCTCTCTTCTTGGCAGGCAGATTCTTTACCACTGGGTCACGTGGGAAACCAATTCAGTGGAGGTTAGCATAAAGTCTCTAAAAATTCCTACAACAAAGAAACCTCTTAAATCCTATTTAACATAGTCTTTCCAGCAAAAGTGACCACGAAATTTTTTTCAAACACTTCTTTACATTTCACTTCACAAGAAAATAAGGGAAAAGAAAATATGTCCTAAAGCATAAGACAAGTTTTGAATTAAGAAAAATAAAAGAGGAAAAATGTTCAGATGATAATATTTCAAATGAATATGATAAAATAAATATAAAGGTAAGTGGTTGGTGGTTCATACAAGGATAAGTTACACAAGTATTCTTGATCATTAGTTCACAAAATCTCAACACTACAGAGTCACAGAATCAGACCTTCATGTTGGCTGGATTTAAAGGCCATGCATTCTATGAAAACTATGTTCTCATGTTGCTTCCTACTAAGCAGAATATCTCATTTCATGAGATCTCCCTAACTAGACATATCACCAATGAATAAATATATAATTTGAGGGGGCAGTGGGGATGGAAATAAAATTTATATTCAAATTCACATATTTTCACATATGTATTACAGGGATATATGAAGGAATATGAAGGAACCTATATGCAGATCAAGAAGCGACAGTTAGAATTAGGCAGTGAACAATATGAAAGAACATTTGATGAATTGCATACCAAATATGTTCAAGATGAAACCAAGCTGTTCAAACACGGCCTACATAAGCAACACAGGTTTGATCCCAGGGTTGGGAAGATCCGCTGGAGGAGGTCATGGAAACCCACACCAGTATTTTTGCCTGAGAAATCCCATAGACAGAGGTGCCTGGTGGGCTACAGTCCATAGGGTCACAAAGAGTTGGACAGGACTGAAGACACTTAGCATGAGTTAGATTTGCATTAACTAACATTCAAAGTCAGGTCTGGCTCAGTCTCAGGAGGTCTCTGAGTTCTGGTGCACACAAGGTTTTGTTTGAGTCTTCCAAGCATCTCTGAAAGGTATGGGGTTTGATTCTATACACGATTTCATCCCTCCTACCATCTTGTTGCAGTTTCTCCTTTGCCCTTGGACCTGGGGTATATTTTTTTATTGGGATTTAGCATTCTCCTGTTGATGGTTATTCAGCAGTGAGTTGCAATTTTTGAGTTCTCTCAGGAGAAGATGAGTGTATGTCTTTTTACTCTGCCATCTCTTAGTTGAGCCAGACCTGCCTTTGAGTGTTTGAGTATCTCCTGTAGAGGCACAGGTCAGCAGTGTCCTGCTGCGAGGACAGGGGCTCTGGCTGCAGCAGACCTGGGAGGCCTGACATGTGGCATAAGTCCTCTTGGAGGAGGTTGTCATTAGCCCCACCATAAAGCCACCGAGCAGATGACACACAAAATGGAGAACAATTATATCAAAGAAGTTCTCACACTGTTGCAAAAGTTCTAGAGTCTACAACAGATTCTCCAAACTGGGGATCCAACAAAGTGACTGAAACCCCCCAGAGTTTTTTGAAGGCCAGTGGGATTTGATTACAGAACTTCCACAGGACAGGAGAAATAGACCCTTGGAGGGCAGAATCAAAACCTTGTGTGACCAGGGCCCAAGAGAAAGGAGCAGTGATCCCCCCGGAGAAACTAAACCAGATTTGCCTATGAGTGTCCAGGAGTCTCTGGCTTAACTTGGGTATACAGTGGCCGGCCACAGGGTCAGGGGCATTGAATGCAACACTCCTGGGAGCTGTGGGGCATGCTGGCATAAGTCCTTTTGAAGGAGGTCACCATTATCATAACTACCGCTACCATAGTTTGGCCTCAGCCAAATTTAACTGGATTCAGTTCCTGTGTTGGGAAGATACCCTGGAGGAGAGCATGGCAACTCACTCCAGGAGAATCCCCAGGGACAGAGTAGCCTGGTGGGTCCATGAGGTGGCAAAGAGTCATACATGACTAAGCACAGCATAGTACATAAACATTTTATTTTTGTAAAGATGGACTTCTTTGAAAGAATATGATTAATATGACTTGTATATGCTTCAGAACACAAACAGACTCAAAGAGTTCATTATTTATTTGCTTCCTCTATGTCTTTTAAGAAGATGAAAAGAATGGAAATGAAGATCTTCTACTCACATTTTCCTGTCCCTATGAAAGCCCATAGTAAATCATTCCAACCAAGTCCTCACCCTGGGCATTGTTTTCTCTTAACAATTTGGCCTAACACACTTGTATAAAGGTAGTGCCAGTTTATATTGATATCGTTCACCTCAAGCTGTTTATTTTCCCTCATTATAAAAGAATAACATCAGAAATGCAGAGATACGATATTTAGTTTGCATCCAACATCAAATCACTCAGATTTGTTTTTGTTTTAAAAGATAGTCTTCACTTTGGTTGTGATGATGAAATTCATGAAAAACCATACCCATAATATTGTTGGTTTTACAGAATCATTAAAAAAAAAAAAAACTTTAGACAAATGACCCTCTAGGTGTAGGACACTTTACTATGGAGTATGCTGCTGCTGCTGCTGCTAAGTCGCTTCAGTCATGTCCGACTCTGTGCGACCCCACAGACGGCAGCCCATTGGGCTCCACCATCCCTGGGATTCTCCAGGCAAGAACACTGGAGTGGGTTGCCATTTCCTTCTCCAATGCGTGAAAGTGAAGTCGCTCAGTCGTGTCTGACTCAGCGACCCCATGGACTGCAGCCCACCAGGCTCCTCCGTCCATGGGAGTTTCCAGGCAAGAGTAGTGGAGTGGGATGCCATTGCCTTCTCCAACTATGGAGTATAACTTCGATTATTTTCCACAAAGATATTTTCTTCTAGTTCTAGATTCTTGGCAGAGAAACCAAAATCTGACCTTTTGCTATGGGTACACAAGCTTAGGGTGGTGAGTGTTCAAAGGCAATAAGGCCTTTGCAACAGTTTATCTAGAACATTTGTTTTGTTTTGTTTTGTTTTGTTCTCAGCCAGAATCTGGTTTGGCAAAAATGATATTCTCTCTAGCATCATCAGCCAAGTAAATAAATCTTAAGATTTCTGCTCCTTGAGCTCTCAGCTTCCAGATTATTGGGATGAATCAAGCTCTACAAGGTCTTTTCTGCCAGGATTTATGTCACTTTCAGTTCTTTGTGGTTTTGTTAAGTCCTTACCTGTTGAAAATATATTTTAAAAGCTTTTATTTATTATAGATCTTTGCTAGGCAATCTAGAACTGACAGTGATTTTTTTCATGAAGACACCTAGTGCAGAATTTCCACTGGTCTCATATCTTTCTAACATTAATAAGTGCTTTTACTTTAAAATAAATTTAATAGAAATTAGAGGTTATTGACTAAAGCCACACAGAGATTGCAAGCTGAGAAAACAAGCGGCAGGATGATACGTGGGTTTAAAAAGATCTTGTAAAATGTTTAAACAGCCACACCAGAGAAAAGTTATAGTGAATCAGCAAGAATAAATAACAGATTGCTCAGTTCAGTTCAGTTCAGTTGCTCAGTTGTATCCTACTCCTTGCGACCCCATGACCTGCAGCACGCCAGGCCTCTCTGTCCATCAACACAAACCATGCTAAGATTAAATAGCAGGAATCTCTAGTAAGAGTCAGTAATAGATTATACAGTTTCCCAAATGAGTACTAACCATCTTTGATAATTATCTTTGTACAGGCTGTACCTGAAATTCCCAGAGAATAAGACCTCTCCAGTCTGCTCAACCGATGCTAAATCACTCAGGTTCACATTACGCAATAACATGAGTAATTAAACTGCTTATTTACTGAACTTTTTTATGCTCCAGTATATCTGTTGCTTGACGTCATCTTTATGGTGATACTGTCAAGAGAACTTCAGTTTTAGATAAACTATGGACTCATAAATTTGGCAATATAAAACATATAGAAATGCTAAATAAAATATTATAAATGCATAGCAGAATTTCCAAGAAAGTAAAGAAAATCTTTAAGAACCAAGAATGATAGATGACTGAGCTGAAGGAAGTTGTCAGATTGGGTAGCTTGACTGAGGATTTAATGCTCACCCAAGAACAGGAACTTTGTGCTCAGTCAAGGTAATAAGTTAGATCTTAAGTCCCTTACAGAGCCAGACTATTGAAGGGCAACACCTTAATAAAGAGAAAGAATAGGAAACAAAAGGAGAAAGGGATGACATAGGATGAGATGGTTGGATGGCATCACTGACTCAATGTGCGTGAAGTATTTTCTATCTTGGCCTGGGCTTAATGTGGGGAGGAAGATATCTTTGTGAGAATTTGTCTTCACAGCTTTCTTTAGGCAGAGTACAGTTTGAATTTATAGGACATACTGTGATCTGAGAATCTGGAAACTGAGAAATTATCATAAAAGTGGCCCTAGGCTACTGAAACCAACATTGCAATATCAGTTAGAAACAAAAATAAATTTGAATGGATAGTGTATGGGATACACTACTGATACCAACATTGCAATATCAGTTAGAAGCAAAAATAAATTTGAATGGATAGTGTATGGGATACAATCCTCAAAATTAGGAAACACAAAAATGTTGAACAAATTAAACAAAAATTAAAAAGTAAAAATTCAAGCTCATTGTAATGTAGAGTAATGTAATATAATGTATGTAACTGTAGAATCCTTAATACAATGAAAAAGGTCTGTCTCGCATATAGGGTTATTGTTGCCATCTTTCTAAATTCTATATATATGCATTAGTATACTGTATTGGTGTTTTTTATTTCTGGCTTACTTCACTCTGTATAATCAGCTCCAATTTCATCGAAAGAGGCACAGATGTATAGAACAGTCTTTTGGACTCTGTGGGAGAGGGCAAGGGTGGGATGATTTGGGAGAATGACATTGAAACATGTATAATATCATATAAGAAAAGAACCGCCAGTCTAGGTTCAATGCAGGATACAAGATGCTTGGGGCTGGTGCACTAGGATGACCCAGAGGGATGGTATGGGGAGGGAGGTGGGAGGGGGGTTCAGGATTGGGAACACATGTACACCCATGGCAGATTCATGTTGATGTATGGCAAAACCAATACAATATTGTAAAGTAATTAGCCTCCAATTAAAATGAATAAATTTAAAATTTTAAAAATAAATAAATAACAAACAAAAAAAAGAAAAAGGTTTTAGATGTAATCAAAAAGAAAATGGATGAGCAGAGACTTCATTTCACCAATAACCATGTATGCAAAACTCTGTTTTCCAACACAATTTATATATTCTGGATTTAAAATAAAAGAGTTGAAGAGTCAAGATAGTGGAGAGATAGGAGGATGTTGTTTTTCTTTCCCCACAAATGCATCAAGAATACATCTACACATGGAACAATTCTCGCAGAGCACCTGATAAACACTAGTAGAGGAGCTAAGACACCAAAAAGGCAAGAAAGTTCCCCATGTAAACATGTAATATGGGAGAAAGAAGAAAGGACAAAGAAGAGGAGAGGAAGTGAGATAGCACCCACACTGTTGAGGGGGTAGAAGTAGAGGAGTGGGTCCCCCATATGGGAAAGCCCCCTCAGCAGAAAAAGATGAGCTCGGACAGAAGGGAAGATTCAAGAGCTTGGAGGCGAGGACAGCAACCAGTCTTTTGTAGGCAGAGTAGAATAAGACCTACACAGAGGGTGCAAACACAGCCCTGCATATCCCAGACAGAGACATTTGTACCCAATGTGGTCAGGGTCTGGGTGCTGAAAAATGGGATTTAGAGAGCAGACCCAAGGCGGGGACTACTGTTAGCTGAGAGGAGACAGACTTAGGGAATTGGAAAGAGGAACTCTGCAACTAAGAATGCTCCTGGAGGAAACACAAACCACCATAAAAATGAAGCACAATTGCTGTTGTTCAGTTGTTCAGTCATGTCCAACTCTTTGCAATCGTTGCATGGACTGCAGCACACCAGGTTTCCCCATTTTTCACCATCTCCTGGAACTTGCTCAAACTCACACCCATTGAGTCAGTGATGCCATCCAACCATCTCATCCTATGTCATCCCCTTCTCCTCCAACCTTCAATCTTTCCCAGCTATCAGGGTATTTTCTCTTATGAGTCAGCTTTTTTCATCAGGTGGCTAAAATATTGGAGTTTCAGCTTCAGCATCAGTCCTTCCAATAAATATTCAAGATTAATTTCCTTTAGGATCGACCGGTTTAATCTCCTTGCAGTCCAAGGGACTCTCAAGTGTCTTCTCCAACACCACAGTTCAAAAGCATCAATTCCTCAGTGCTCAGCCTTCTTTATGATACAATTTTCAAATTCATACACGACTACTGGAAAAACCATAGTTTTGACTAAATGGACCTTTGTCAGCAAAGTAATGTCTCTGTTTTTAGTATGCTGTCTAGGTTGATCATAACTTTCTTTCCAAGGAGCAAGTGTTGAGTGATGCACAGACAGAAGGGCTGCCACTGCAGCTTCTCTCCCCACACACTGGCACCTGCCTCTCCTGGGCAACAGGAAAGGATCTTACCAAGGCCAGCTTCCTCTTGCTTGCAGCCACTGAAATCCCACATACCCCATCCCCACTAGGGAAGGCTCTTGAGCTCTGGAACATCCTTGAGAGTAGATACTTGTGGGTGGCCCACTTGCAGATATTGAGCTGAAACCCCAGCTGAGCCCCAGGGATATTGCAACTAAGGAAGAAAAGCTGAAACCTCTCCTCATAAATTGTGGAATTACACCCCTGTGACTGGCTTTGTAAACTTAGTGCCTGCAGAACATCTGAACAGTCAGTGAGTGCTCTTGCATGTGAGATGGGTCTAGCTTTAGCAGTTGGATTTTGTAAGTACATATATGCAAGGAACAGGCCAGATCAGAATCTGAGCTGTCCCCATAGAGCTCACAGTGGATCCAGATCTATGATTACTGCAATCCTAGGACCTGACTTCAGTGTATCTATGCTGGTGTCCTGGTGAAAACAATGCCTGACAGGCACCAGGGTCAATTGCCAGCATACCCATGATTAAGGTGGAGCCAAGAGCATTACCAACAATAGACTAACTTGTGAGCTCATACAATGGATTAAAGGTGACACAACAAAACACACTTTCAGGTGAACGACTCCAGAGGAGGAATTCTCAGTGGCTTCTCTCCCAGGGGAAGTGCTCCAATCCCACCTACCTCACACTGCAGATCAGAAATCCAGCTAAAAGACAGATCTGAGGGCCTCTATTCAGCAGACTAGGGAGCAGACACTACCTTTGATGATTGTTGACAAACAGAGCAAAGGGGAAATTCTGCTCAACATCCAGGGAAGGCTCCAGTCACCACAACATTAGTCAAATACCTTATCAAGTTAATAATGGCTAGCGTATGCTGAGGAGAGGTGGTGGACATCCATATTATAAACAGCTCTCTCTCACACATACAAACACAAAGTTAAACCCAAGCAGACTTCACAGGAATGTTCCCACATAAAAATAACCCTTCAAGACTTTCTGAAGGTCTGGAGTTACAAGAAGGAACCCCTGAAGCATTTAGCTTTGAAGACCAGCAGGATTTGAGGGCAAGAGAGCCATAGGGGTGGGGGAAACAGATACTCAACTCTTGGAGGGCAGACAGAACTTATCACAGACACTGGTACTCAGCACACACACACACACACACACAAAATACCTTCAGATGAACTGGTGTTAGATTAATTTATGTGAATTGGAAAATCTCCTGGAAAGGCAGAAGTTGGTTGTAGTTCACCAGGGAGATGAGGACATTGGTAGCAGAGGCTCCAGAGAATTACTTAGGATGAGATCTTTAGGAGGCCCCCATTTTGATGCCAACACCCGACCCTGCCCAACAGCCTACAGGCTCTGGTGCAGGAATGCCTTACACCAAACAACTAACAAGACAAGAAAACGTTGTGCCCATCATTAGATAGGCTGCCTAAAGTCTTACTAAGCACACCAAAATGTGCCTCTTGACATTTCCCTGACCACCCATGGGACAAGACTCAACTCCACCTACAAAAGGGAAAGCACCAGCTCCCCCTCCCATCAGGAAGCCAACACAAGCCCCTGGGCCAACATCACCAACCAGGGGTCAGTCACCAGAAGCAACAGGAACTACAATCATTCAGCCTGTAGAAAGGAGACCACAAACAGTTAAGATGATAACAAAATGAAATGACAGAGAAATGCATTGCTGATGAACAGCAAGATAAAAACCTACAAGAAAAATGAAATTTAAAGGATATAGGCAATATACCAAGGAAAGAATTCAGAGTAATTACAGTAAAGATGATCCAAGATCTCAAACAAGAATGGAAGTACAGACTAAGGATATAAAAGAAATTATTAACAAAGAAATAAAAGATTTAAAGGAGAGACAAAAAGAGATGAATGACACAATAATAGAAATTTTTAAATGCATTATAAGGAATCAATAGTAGAATAATTGAGGCAGAAGAATAAATAAATGAGTTAGAGGACAGAGTGGTGAAAGTAACTGCCATGGAATAGAATAAAGAAAAAAGAATGAAAAGAAATGAGAATAATCTCAGAGGCCTCTGGGACAACATTAAATGCAACCTTCATATTGTAAGGTGCCCAGAAAAAGAGGATAAAGGGCCACAAAAAAATTTGAAGAGATTATAGTCAAAAGCTTCCCTAACATGAGAAAGGAAATAGTCACCCAAGTGCAGGAGGTGCAGAGAGTCCTATAAAAGATAAACTCAAGGATGAACATGCCAAGATTAATATTAATCAAACTATCAAAAATTAAACACAAAGAAAAATATTAGAAGTAACAAGAGAAAAGCAACAAATAATATAAAGGGGAACCCCTATAAGTTTATTAGTTGAGTTTTAAATTTTAAGCAAAAACTCTGGAGGTCAGAAGCAAGTGGTACAATATGTTTCAAATGATGAAAAGGAAAAACCTACAACCAAAAATACTCTACCCAGCAAGTCTTTCATTCAGATACCACAGAGAAATCAACAGTTTTCAACATAAGCAAAAGCATCAATAGAACAGATTACAACAAATCCTAAAGGAGCTTCAGTAGGAAGGGAAAAAAGAGGCCACAATGATAAACAAGAAAATTACAAATGGGAAAGCTCACTGCTAAAGGAAAAATTATATAAAAAAAGTAGGAAATCACAGATACACAAATATGCTATCAAAGCAACCAATCATAAGTAAAGCAGAGTATAAATGCGGGAAACTGGAATTCCACTTGAAATTAAGATATCAGCAACTTAAAACAACCTTATTTGTATATAGACTGCTAAATCAAAACCACATGGTAAATGTAAACCAAAAAATCTACAATAGGTACACATTAAGAAAAAACAACTCAAACACAACACTTAAAATGGTCATCAAGCCACAAGAGAAGAGAACAAAACAGAAATGGAAGGAAAAACACCTACATAAATAAACCAAAAGTAGTTAAGGAAAGTGACAGTAGGAACATTATTTACAATTACCTTAAATGTGAATGGATTAAAGGTTTCAACCAAAAGGCTGAATGGATACAAAAACTAGGCTCATATATATGCTGCCTACAAAAGACCCACATCAGATCTGGAGACACATACAGACTGAAAGTGGGACGATGGGAAAGTATTCCATGCAAATGGAACTTGAAAAAAAAAGCTGGAGTAGCAATACTCATATCAGAGAGAACAGACAGTTACAAACTGTTGCAAGACACAAGAAAGGACACTGTATAATGATCAATGGACCAATCTAGGAAGAAGATATAACAATTGTAAATATATATGCACCCAACCAAGGAGCACTTCAATAAAGAGGGCAAAGCCTAATATCCATAAAAAGATAAACTAACAGTAATACAATAACAGTGAGGAGTTTAGCATCCCATTTACACCAATGGATAGATCATCCACAGAGAAAATTTAATAAGGAAACACAAGCCTTAAATGATACATTAGACCAGATAGACTTTGATATTTATAGGACATTCCATCAGAAAGCAGCACAACACATTTTCTTCTCAAGTGCACATGAGACATTTTCCAGGATAGATCACATCTTGGGTCACAAATCAAGTTTAAGAAAACTGAAATCATATCAGACATTTTTCTGACCACAACACTATAAAAATAGAAAACAATTACAGGAAAATGATAAAATATATATATTAAAAAAAAATCCATAGAGGCTAAATGATATGTTACTAACCAATCAATAGATCACTGAAGAAATCAATGAGGAAATTTTTAAAAATACCTGCAAATAAATGACAAAACCTATGGGACACAGCAGCAGTAGTTCTAAGATGGAAGTTTAGAGCTATAGAATATTACCTCAGGAAACATGAAAAATCTCAAATAAACAACCTACCTTATACCTAGAGCAACTAGATAAAAAAAAAAGAAGATCAAAAACAACAAAAACCAAAGTTACTATTAAGGTTGATGCAAAAGATTAAAATTCGACCTCGAATTTTAAATCATCAAAACTAGGCTGAAATACATCTTTCTTAATCAAAATAGGAACGATTACAATCAATACATTTTTGCTAATGAGAAATAAACTTGTTTCTTACTGTAACATATAAGTTCATGCTTTAGGAATCAACAAACTCTTGAAAAGAATTTTCTGCATCCGGCTGGTTATAGAAGCTTTTTCGCTGAAAAAAAAATGTCCAGATGCTTGAAGAAGTGGTAGAAGGTTGGCAAGAAGTTAGGTCAATATGTCGGATGAGACAAAAACTTGTAGCCCAATTTGTTCAACTTTTGAAGTTGGGTGATGTGCACTGGTTGTGTGATGTGCAGTCGAGCCTTGTAATGGAGAAGAATTGGACCCATTCTGTTGAACAATGCCAGTTGTAGGCATTGCAGGTTTCAGTGTATCTCGTCTATTTGCTGAGAATGCTTCTCAGATGTAGTGGTTTCCCTGGGATTCAGAAAGTTGTAGTAGATTGGACTAGCAGCAGACCACCAGTGACCATGACCATTTGGGGGGACATGGTTAGCTTTGGGAAGTTCTTTGGAGTTTCTTCTTGGTCCAACCACTGAGTTGTTTGTTATCAATTGTCATAAAATCCATTTTTTGTACTACATCACAATTTGATTGAGAAATGATTCATTGTTATTGTTTAGAATAAGAGAAGACAACACCTTAAAGCAATTTTTGTTTGTTTCTGGTCAGCTCATGAGGCACCCACTTGTACTTCTTCACCTTTCCAATTTGTTTCAAATGCTGAATGGCCATAAAATAGTCAGCATTGAGTTCTCCAGAAACTTCTCATGTAGTAGAAAGATGATCAGCTTTGATGATGAAGACTTGCAGCTGGTCACTGTCAACTTCCAATGGCTGGCTACTATGCTCCTCATCTTAAAGGCTCTTGTCTCCTTTGCAAAACTTCTTCAACCACCACTGCACTGTTAAGTTCATTAGCAGTTCTCGAGCCAAATGTGTTGTTGATATTGTCACACACAAGAAAAAAAGGAGAGAAATCAAATTAGCAAAATATAAATGAAAAACAAGTTAGAACTGACACTGCAGAAATAAAAGATAATAAGAGAATACTACAAGAAACCATATGCCAATGAAATGGACCACCTGGAAGAAATGGATGAACTCTTAGAAAAGTACAACCTTCCAAGACTGAATCAGAAAGAAATAGAAAATATGAACAGACAAATCACAAGCACTGGCATTGAAACTATGATTAAAACCTTCCAACAAACAAAAGTCCAGGACCAGATGGCATCACAGGCTAATTCTACCAAGTACTAAGAGAAAAGTTAATAGTTATCCTTCTTAAACTCTTCCAAAAAATTGCAGACAAAGAAACACTCTGAAGCATATTCAAGGAGACCACCATCACCCTGATACCAAAAATAGACTAAAATATAACAGAAAAAAAGAAAATTAATAGATGGGGAAACAGTGGAAACAGTGTCAGACTTTATTTTTGGGGGGCTCCAAAATCACTGCAGATGTTGATTGCAGCCATGAAATTAAAAGACCCTTTCTCCTTGGAAGAAAAGTTATGACCAACCTAGATAGCATATTCAAAAGCAGAGACATTACTTTGCTGACTAAGGTCCGTCTAGTCAAGGGTATGGTTTTTCCTGTGGTCATGTATGGATGTGAGAGTTGGCCTGTGAAGAAGGCTGAGTGCCGAAGAATTGATGCTTTTGAACTGTGGTGTTGGAGAAGACTCTTGAGAGTCCCTTGGACTGCAAGGAGATCCAACCAGTCCATTCTGAAGGAGATCAACCCTGGGATTTCTGTGGAAGGAATGATGCTAAAGCTGAAACTCCAGTACTTTGGCCACCTCATGCGAAGAGTTGACTCATTGGAAAAGACTTTGATGCTGGGAGGGATTGGGGGCAGGAGAAGAGGACGACCGAGGATGAGATGGTTGGATGGCATCATGGACTCGATGGACGTGAGTCTGAGTGAACTCCAGGAGTTGGTGATGGACAGGGAGGCCTGGCGTGCTGCGATCCATGGGGTCACAAAGAGTTGGACAGGACTGAGCGACTGAACTGAACTGATACGCCACTATCACTTATGAACATAGACACAAAAATCATCAACAAAATATTAGCTAACCAAATCCAAAAACACATCAAAAGAATCATACATCATGTTCAGGTGGGATTCATTCCAAGAATGTGAGAATTCTTCACTACACACAAAGCAATCTATGTAATATGCCATATTAACAAAATAAAAAATGAAAGTCATATGGTTATTTCAATAAATGAAGAAAAAGTTTTGAACAAAATTCAACACCCATTTATGATTTTTAAAAATTTCTCCAGAAAGTGGGCATCAAGAAAACATACCTAACATAATAAAGGTTGTATATGATAAAAACCACAGCGAAAATCATTTTCAATAGTGAAAACCTGAAAGAATTCCCTCTAGGATTAGGAACAAGACAAGGGTATACACTTTCAGTGCTTTTATTCAACATAGTTTTGGAAGTCCTAGACATGTCAATCAGAGAGGAATAAGAAATAAAAGAAGTCTAAGTTGGAAAAGAAGTAAAAATGTCAGTTTTTGCAAATGATATGATACTACATGTAGAAAAATCCTAAAGATACTACCAAAAATTACTTAAGTTCATCAACGAATTTGGGGAGGTTATAGGATGCAAAATTAATACACAGAAATGTATTGCATTTCTATACACTAACAATAAAAGATCAAAAGGAGAAATTACAATCCCATTTGTTCTTGTATTAAAAAATAAAATACCTAGGAACAAACTTACCAAATGAGGCAAAAGAACTATACTCAAAAAACTGTAATATATTGGTGAAATAAATAAAAAATGACACTAATAAATGTAGAGATATACCATGTTCCTGGATTTGAAGAATCAATATTGCTAAAATGACTATAGTACTCAAGGCAATAAATAGATTCACTGCAATCCCTATTAAATTATCAGTGGCAATTTTCATAGACTTGGAGCATAATATTCTACAATTTTTACTGAAACACCAAAGACCCTAAATAGCCAAAATAATCTTGAGAAAGAATGACAGCTGGAGGAATTAGTCTCCCTGACTTCAGACTATACTCCCTCAAAACAGTATGTACAGAAAGATAGAAATATAGATCAATAGGACAGAAAGTTCAGAGTTAAACCCATGCACCTATGGCCACCTAATCTATGACAAAGGAGGCAAAAATATATAATGGAGAAAAGATATCCTCTTCTATAAATGGTGCTGGAAAAACTGGACAGATACATATATAAGAATGAACTGTAAAGACTCCCTAACACCACACACAAAAATAAATTCAAAATGGATTAAAGATCTAAATGAAATGCCAGACACTATAAACCTCTAAGAGGAAAACATAGGCACAACACTTTCTGACCTAAAAATGAAAGAATTTTTTTGATCCACCTCTTAGAGTAATGAAACAAAGCTAGTGGAGGTGATGGAATTTCAGTTATTTGAAATCCTAAAAGATGATGCTGTGGAAGTGCTGCACTTAATATCTCAGCAAATTTGGAAAGCTCAGCAGTGGCCACAGGACTGGAAAAGATCAGTTTTCATTACAATCCCAAAGAAAGGCAATACCAAAGAATGCTCAAACTACCACACAATTGCGCTCATCTCACACGCTAATAAAATAATGCTCAAAACTCTCCAGGCCAGGCTTCAGCAATACATGAACAGTGAACTTCCAGATACTCAAGCTAGTTATAGAAAAGTCAGAGGAACCAGAGATCAAATTGCCAGCATCTGCTGCATCATCAAAAAAGCAATAGAGTTCCAAAAATTATCTATTTCTGATTTATTGACTATGCCAAAGCCTTTGACTGTGTGGATCACAATAAACTGTGGAAAATTCTGAAAGAGATGGGAATACCAGACCACCTAACCTGCCTCTTGAGAAATCTGTATGCAGGTCAGGAAGCAACAGTTAGAACTGGACATGGAACAACAGACTGGTTCCAAATAGGAAAAGGAGTACATCAAGGCTGTATATTGTCACCCTGCTTATTTAACTTCTATGCGGAGTGCATGAGAAACGCTGGGTTGGAAGAAGCACAAGCTGGAATCAAGATTGCAGGGAGAAATATCAATCACATCAGATATACAGATGACACCACCCTTATGGCAGAAAGTGAAGAAGAACTAAAGAGCCTCTTGATTAAAGTGAAAGAGGAGAGTGAATAAACTGAGAAAACTAAGATCATGGCATCCGGTTCCATCACTTCATGGCAAATAGATGGGGAAACAGTGGAAACTGTGGCTGGCTTTACTTTGGAGGGCTCCAAAATCACTCCAAGTGGTGACTGCAACCATGAAATTAGAAGATACTTACTCCTTGGAAGGAAAGTTATGACCAACCTGGACAATATATTAAAAAGCAGAGACATTACTTTGCCAACAAAGGTCCATCTAGTCAAGGCTATGGTTTTTACAGTAGTCATGTATGGATGTGAGAGCTGGACTATAAAGAAAGCTAAGCACCAAAGAATTGATCTTTTTGAACTGTGGTGTTGCAGAAGACTCTTGAGAGTCCCTTGGACTGCAAGGAGATCCAACCAGTCCATCCTAAAGGAGATCAGTCCTGGGTGTTCATTGAAGGACTGATACTGAAGCTGAAACTCCAATCCTTTGGCCACCTGATGCAAAGAGCTGACTCATTTAAAAGGACCCTCATGCTGGGAGGGACTGAGGGCAGGAGGAAAAGGCTCATGTTGGGAGGGATTGAGGGCAGGAGGAAAAGGGGATGACAGAGGATGAGATGGCTGGATGGCATCACTGACTTGATGGACACGAGTTTGGGTAAACTCCAAGAGTTGGTGATGGTCAGGGAAGCCTGAGGTGCTGTGGTTCATGGGGTCGTAAAGAGTTGGACACGACTGAGCAACTTAACTGAACTGAACTTAGAGTAATGGAAATAAAAATAAATAAATGAACTTAAAAGCTAATTAAACTTAAAAGCTTTTTCACAGCAAAGGAAGCCATAAGCGAAATGAAAAGACAGCCCTCAAAGTTGGAGAAAATATTTGAAGTGAAGCAAATGAGAAAGGATTAATCCTCAAAATATTCAAAGAGCTTGCACAGTTGAATATCAAAAGAGAAACAGCCCAGTCAAAATATGGGTGGAAGATCTAAATAGAAATCTCTTCAAAGAAGACATACAGGTCCCCAAAATCATATGAAAAGTTGCTCAACATCACTAATTATTAGAGAAATATAAATTAAAACTACAATGAGGTATCATTTCACAATGGTCTGAATGGCCATCACCAAAAAGTCCACAGACAATAAATGCTGCAGAGGATATGGAGAAAAGGCTATGCTCCTACACTGTTGAAATGAAAATTGTTACATCCACTGTGGAAAACAGTAAAGAGGCTTCTAAAAAAATTAAAACTAGAGCTACCATATTATCTAAATATCCCACTCCTGGGCATATACTCAGAGATACACTACAATTCAAAAAGATACATGTACTCCAGGTTTAATTGCAGGATTATTTACAATAACCAGGACATGGAAACAATCTAAATGTCCATCTACAGAGCAATGAATAAATACGATGTGGCACAAATACAATGGACTATTACTCCACCAAGAAAAAGAACAAAATAATGCTATTTGCAGTAACATGGATGGACCTAGAGATTGTCATACTGAGTAAAGTAAGTCAGACAGAGGAGGATAAATATCATATGATATTGCTTATATGCAGAATCTGAAACAAAACAAAACAAACAAAAAAGTACAAATGAACAGTTTTACAAAACAGAAATAAAGTGTAGAAAATAAATTTATGGTTATCTGGGCTTCCACCCAGGCAGGGGAGGGACAAATTGGGAGAATGGGATTGACATATACACACTACCATATATAAATAGTAAAGACCTACTGTGTAGCACAGGGAACTCTTCTCAATACTCTGTATTGACCTATGTGGGGAAAGAATCTAAGAGTGGACAAATATATATGTATAACTAATTCTGTTTGCTGTACAGCAAAAGCTAACACAACATTTTAAATCAACTATACTCCATAATTTTTTTAATGGATTCGACTTTGCAAAATAGAAAGTAGATTTGGAAAATAGATTGGTAGGAGCAGAAAGAGCACGTGGGAGTTTAAAACAGAGGGGACTTATATGAGGTCAACTTGGCTCTGGTTAAAAGCCAACCAAGGATTGAAGTAGAATGTAAAGTCTAATTTAGTGTATCTTTAGTTTCCAGATGCTTTCTTTCTCAACCTTTAAATATGATAAGTTGTTTCTCGCACTGGCCAGTTTGCAATGTGTAAATCCTGCACAAATTAACCCCAATCTCTCAGGAATAAGCTTTATACCTGCATGAAAGTGTGGTTATGTGTAATTAATAAGAATGAAAATGAGAACCATATCAGCTCCCTAGTTCACAAATAATATATGGAATAAGCTGGTACTTACTAACAGTAATCTTCACAAGGAATGTCTGATTGAAGTTTTGCTAAAACATTTCAGGGATTATCTAAACATTTCATTAAATTAAATATTTTTAGTAATTAAACTTGTAAAACTCATATGGAAATTTGGAAAGCATGTTAAAGGCTACCATTATATCATTGCAAACTTGGTAAGAACTCCTTATTTTCTATTTTTAAGAATAGAATTGTTCAGACATAAGAATTGTTCAGTCAAGATCATGTTAACCACATCTTAAAATAGTACTGCAATAAATTGTTAAATTACATTATCTATTAAGCTTTTTAACAACACATAGGATGATACTTTTATGTGTTCACAAAAAAAATATTAAGAAATAGAGAGTTTTATTTAAGACTATCTGAAGGTTATGATAATAACCTAGGGGATAGTATTTCGGAAATCTTTGAGGACTGTTCTTCCCATTAGAGGTCAAAGCAACAAGATTTTCTGCACAGCCAAGATGTAAAAGTGTAAGTTTTTAAGTTAAAGAGTTATGCATCCAACTAACATATTGACATGAGCTTCCCTGGTGGCTCAGTGGTTAAGAATCTGCCTGCCAATGCAGGAGATGGGGGTTCAATCACTGATCTGGGAAGATCACTTGGAGAAGGAAATGGCCACTCACTGTATTCCTGCCTGGGAAATCCAATGGACAGAGTTGCCTGGTGAGCTACAGTCCATGGGGTGGCAAGGGGTCATACACATTGGCAGCTTTTTTGGTTGTGTTGTTTGTTTTTGTTTTAATATAAATGTATTTATTTTAATTGGAGGCTAATTACTTTACAATATTGTAGTGGTTTTGCCATGGATGTACCAAGGATGTACCATGGATCTGCCAAGGATGTACATGTGTTTCCCATCCTGAACCCCCCTCCCACCTCCCTCCCCATCTCATCCCTCTGAGTCATCCCAGTGCACCAGCCCCGAGCACCCTGTATCATGCATAGAACCTGGATTGGTGATCTTTTTCACGTATGATAATATATATATTTCAATACCATTCTCCCAAATCATCCCACCCTTGCCCTCTCGCACAGAGTCCAAAAGACTGTTCTATACATCTGTGTCTCTTTTGCTGTCTCACATGTGGGGTTATAATTGCCACCTTTGTAAAATCCATATATATGTGTTTTCTTTCTGACTTACTTCACTCTGTATAACAGACTCCAGTTTCATCCACCTAATTAGAACTGATTCAAATGTATTCTTTTTAATGGCTGAGTAATATTCCATTGTGTATATGTACCACAGCTTTCTTATCCGTTCATCTGCTGGTGGACATCTAGCTTGCTTCCATGTCTTGGCTTTTATAAACAGTGCTGTGATGAACGT
The DNA here is from genome assembly GCA_006410635.1 of Cephalophus harveyi. NCBI lineage: Eukaryota > Metazoa > Chordata > Mammalia > Artiodactyla > Bovidae > Cephalophus > Cephalophus harveyi. Next base: position 149,304 of record SJYT01070088.1, on the reverse strand, counting down.
TGGGGTACACGTGTCTCTTTCAATTCTGGTTTCTTTAGTGAGTATGCCCAGCAGTGGAACTGCTGGGTCATATGGTTGTTTTATTTCCAGTTTTTTAAGGAATCTCCACACTGTTCTCCATAGTGGCTGTACTAGTTTGCATTCCCACCAACAGTGTAAGAGGGTTCCCTTTTCTCCACACCCTCTCCAGCATTTATTGCTTGTAGACTTTTGGATAGCAGCCATACTGACTGGTGTGAAATGGTACCTCATTGTGGTTTTGATTTGCGTTTCTCTGATAATGAGTGATGTCGAGCATCTTTTCATGTGTTTGTTAGCCGAGACACACACACATCTCAGTATGTCGTCTTTGGAGAAATGTTTATTTAGTTCTTTGGCCTATTTTTTGATTGGGTCATTTATTTTTCTGTAATTGAGCTGCAGGAGTTGCTTGTATATTTTTGAGGTTAATTCTTTGTCAGTTGCTTTGTTTGCTATTATTTTCTCTCATTCTGAAGGCTATCTTTTCACCTTGCTTATAGTTTCCTTTGTTGTGCAAAAGCTTCTAAGTTTAATTAGGTCCCTTTTGTTTATTTTTGCTTTTATTTCCACTACTCTGGGAAGTGGATTATAGAGGATCCTGCTGTGATTTTTGTCAGACAGGGTTTTGCCTATGTTTTCCTTTAGGAGTTTTATAGTTTCTGCTCTTATGTTTAGATTTTTAATCCATTTTGAGTTTATTTTTATGTATGGTGTTAGAAAGTGTTCTACTTTCATTCTTTTACAAGTAGTTAGCCAGTTTTCCCGGGCTTCCCTGGTGGCTCAGAGGTTAAAGCGTCTGCCTCTAATGCGGGAGACCCAGGTTCGATCCCTGGGTCGGGAAGATCCCCTGGAGAAGGAAATGGCAATCCACTCCAGTATTCTTGCCTGGAGAATCCCATGGACGGAGAAGCCTAGTAGGTTACAGTCCACGGGGTCGCAAAGAGTCGGACACGACTGAGCGACTGAACTGAACTGAACTGAACTGAACCAGTTTTCCCAGCATCACTTGTTAAAGAGATTATCTTTTATCCATTGTATATTCTTGCCTCCTTTGTCAAAGATAAGGTGTCCATAGGTGCGTGGAGTTATCTCTGAGCTTTCTATTTTGTTCCACTGATCTGTATTTCTTTGTGCCACTACCAAAATGTCTTGATGACTGCAGATTTGTACTATAGTCTAAAGTCAGGCAGGTTAATTCCTCCAGTTCCATTCTTCTTTCTCAAGATTGCTTTGGTTATTTGAGGTTTTTTAATTTCCATAAATTGTGAAATTATTTGTTCTAGTCCTGTGAAAAATACCATTGGTTGCTTGATAGGGATTGCCCTGAATCTATAGATTGCTTTAGGTAGTATACTCATTTTCACTATATTGATTCTTCTGATCCATGAACATGGTATATTTCTCCATCTATTTGTGTCCTCTTTGATTTCTTTCATCAGTGTTTTATAGTTTTCTATATATAGGTCTTTTGTTTCTTTAGGTAGATATATTCCTGAGTATTTTATTCTTTTCATTGCAATGGTGAATGGAGTTGTTTCCTTAATTTCTCTCTCTGTTTTCTCATTGTTAGTGTATAGGAATGCAAAGGATTTCTGTGTGTTGATTCTATATCCTGCTACTTTACTATATTCATTGATTAGCTCTAGTAATTTTCTGTTGGAGTCTTTAGGGTTTTCTAGGTAGAGGATCATGCTATCTACAAACAGTGAGAGTTTTACTTCTTCTTTTCCAATCTAGAGTCCTTTTATTTCTTTTTCTGCTCTGATTGCAGTCGGCAAAACTTCCAAAACTATGTTGAATAGTGGTGGTGAGAGTGGGCACCCTTGTCATGTTCCTGACTTTAGGGGAAATGCTTTCAATTTTTCACCATTGAGGATAACGTTTGCTTAGGGTTTGTTATATATAGCTTTTATTAATTTGAGGTATGTTCCTTCTATGCCTGCTATCTGGAGGGTTTTTGTCATAAATGGATGTTGAATTTTGTCAAAGGCTTTCTGTGGATCTATTGAAATAGTAATATGGTTTTTATCTTTCAGTTTGTTAATGTGGTGTATTATGTTGGTTGATTTGCAGATATTGAAGAATCCTTGCATCCCTGGGATAAAGCCCGCTTGGTCATGTGTATGATCCTTTTATTATGTTGTTGGATTCTGTTCGCTAGAATTTTGTATTTTTGCATCTATGTTCATCAGAGATACTGGCCTCTAGTTTTCTTTCTTTGTGGCATCTTTGTCTGGATTTGGTATTAGGGTGATGGTGGCCTCATAGAATTCTTGGAAGAGTTTGTGTAGGATAGGTGTGAGCTCTTCTCTAAATTTTTGGTAGAATTCAGCTGGGAAGACGTTTGGTCCTGGGGTTTTGTTTGCTGGAAGATTTCTGATTACAGTTTCTATTTTTGTGCTTGTGATAGGTTGTTAAGATTTTCTATTTCTTGCTGGTTCGGTTTTGGAAAGTTGTACTTTTCTAAGAATTTGTGCATTTCTTCCAAATTGTCCATTTTATTGGCATATAGTTGCTGATAGTAGTCTTTTATGAGCGTTTGTATTTCTGTGTTATCTGTTGTGATTTCTCCATTTTCATATCTAATTTTGTTGATTTGATTCTTCTCCTATTGTTTCTTGATGAGTCTGGCTAATGGTTTGTCAATTTATTTATCTGCTCAAAGAAATAGCTTTTAAGTTTGTTGATTTTTACTATGGTAACTTTGGTTTCTTTTACATTTACTTCTGCCCTAATTTTAAAGATTTCTTTCCTTCTACTAACCTGGGGTTCTTTTTTCTTCCTTTTCTAATTTCTTTAAGTGTAGAGTTACTTAGGTTATTTATTTGACTTTTTTCTTGTTTCTTGAGGTAAGCCTGTATTGCTATGAACCTTCCCCTTCAGGTCAGTTCAGTTCAGTTGCTCAGTCATGTCCGACTCTTTGCAATCCCATGAACTGCTGCATGCCAGGCCTCCCTGTCCATCATCAACACCTGGAGTCCACCCAAACCCATGTCCATTGAGTCAATGATGCCATCCAATCATCTCATTCACTGTCGTCCCCTTCTCCTCCTGCTCTCAATCTTTCCCAGCATCAGGATCATTCCAATGAGTCAGCTCTTCACATCAGATGGCCACACAATTGGAGTTTCAGCCTCAACATCAGTCCTTCTAATGAACACCCAGGACTGATCTCCTTTAGGATGGATTGGTTGGATCTCCTTGCAGTCCAAGTGACTCTCAGGAGTCTTCTCCAACACCACAGTTCAAAAGCATCAATTCTTCAGTCTCAGCTTTCTTTATAGTCGAACTCTTACATCCATACCTGACCACTGAAAAAACCATAGCCTTGACTAGATGGATCTTTGTTGGAAAAGTAATATCTCTGCCCTTTAATATGTTGTCCAGGTTGGTCATAAATTTTCTTCCAAGGAGTAAGTGTCTTCTAATTTCATGGCTGCAATCACCATCTGCAGTGATTTTAGAGCTCCCCAAAATAAAGTCAGACACTGTTTCCACTGTTTCCCCATCTATTTGCCACGAAGTGATGGGGCCAGATGCCGTGATCTTAGTTTTCTGAAGGTTGAGCTTTAAGCCAACTTTTTCACTCTCCTCTTTCACTTTCATCAAGAGGCTCTTTAGTTATTCTTCACTTCTGCCATACGGGTGGTGTCATTTGCATATCTGAGGTTATTGATATTACTCCTGGAAATCTTGATTCCAGCTTGTACTTCTTCCAGCCCAGCATTTCTCATGATGTACTCTGCATAGAAGTTTAAATAAGCAGGGTGGCAATATACAGCCTTGATGTACTCCTTTTCCTATTTGGAACCAGTCTGTTGTTCCATGTCCAGTTCTGATTGTTGCTTCCTGACCTGCATATAGGTTTCTCAAGAGGCAGATCAGGTGGTCTGGTATTCTCATCTCTTTCAGAATTTTCCACAGTTTATTGTGATCCACAGAGTCAAAGGCTTTGGCATAGTCAATAAAGCAGAAATAGATGTTTTTCTGAAACTCTTGCTTTTTCCATGATCCAGCGGATGTTGGCAATTTGATCTCTGGTTCCTCTGCCTTTTCTAAAACCAGCTTGAACATCTGGAAGTTCACGGTTCATGTATTGCTGAAGCCTGGCTTGGAGAATTTTGAGCATTACTTTGCTAGCTTTTGAGATGAGTGCAATTGTGTGGTAGTTTGAGCATTCTTTGGCATTGCCTTTCTTTGGGATTGGAATGAAAACTGACCCTTTGCAGTCCTGTGGCCACTGCTGTATTTTCCAAATTTTCTGGCATATTGAGTGCGGCACTTTCACAGCATCATCTTTTGCATCTTTCACATTAGCAGCACTTTCACAGCATCAAAGCAAAAACCATACCCAGTTATGGTTGTGACTGGTGATAGAAGAAAGGTCTGATGCTGTAAAGAGCAATATTGCATAGGAACCTGGAATGTCAGGTCCATGAATCAAGGCAAATTGGAAGTGGTCAAATGATGTTAGGAAAACTGAATATTCACATGCAAAATGTCTGTTTTTATTCCAATATTGATTTGATTACTGTAGCTAATTTATAATAGGGTTTGAAACCTGGAAATGTAATGCCTCCAGCTGTTCTTAATTTTTCTTTCTGATTGTTTATACTGTTTAGAAATGCAACTGGGTTTTATATATTAATAGAACATTAAGAACAGCTGGAGGCATTACATTTCCTGGTTTCAAACTTAATTATGAAGCTCCAGTAATCAATATAATATTAGAATAGAAACAATCACATAGATAAACGGAGCAGAATATAGAGCCCAGGAGTAAATCCCAGCATATATGGACAGTTAGCTTTCAACAAAGGAGCCAAGGGTATACAATGAGGAAAGGATAATCTCTTCAATAAGTGATGTCAGGAAAACTGAATATTCCCATGAAAGAATGAAAATGGACCTTTATACCATATACAAAAGATAATTCAAAAATGGACTATTGAAAACAAGATCTGAAACTGTAAAACTCCTTGAAGAAAAACTAACGGGTAATCCCCTTGACATTGGTAGTGGCAATAAATTTTTGGATTTGAGACCTAAAGCACAAGCAACAAAAAGAGAAATAAACAAGTGGAACTATGTCAAATGAAAAAAGTTATTACACAGCAAAGGAAACCATCAACAAGTCAAAAAGATGATCTACTGAATGGGAGAAAATATTTGTTAATCATCTATCAAATAAGGGATTAATATATACAATATACTAGGAAATTTTACAACTCAATGGCAAGAAAACAACTCAATTTAAGAACGATGTTTGGCAGAAACCAACACAATTCTTTAAAGGAATTATCCTTCAATTAAAAACTAGTTTTTTTTTTTAATGGACAAAGAACCTGACAAGACATTTTTCTAAAGGCAAACAAGTTGACAATATGTGAAAATATGCTAAACATCGTTAATCATCATGGAAATGCAAATCAAAACTGCAATGAGATATCACCTAAGATTTGTTAGTGTGGTGATTACCTAAATAAGTAATTGGAAATATAGATTTAGGTGAAGATGTAGGTGCAGGTGCAGGTGCAGATGCAGATGCAGAGATAGAGATAGAGGTGGAGATGGGGCTTGCTAGGTGGCACTAGTGATAAAGAAACTGCCTGCCAATGTAGGAAACAAGAGATATAGGTTTGATTCCTGGATTGGGAAGATCCCCTAGAGGAAGGCATGATGACCCATTCCAGTATTCTTGCCTGGAGAATCCCATGGACAGAGGAGCCTGGAGGGCTACAGTCCATAGAGTCACACAGAGTTGGACATGACTGAAGTGATTTATCAGGCATGCACATGCATAGGTGTAGATATGTGTATATTACACAGACACACACACAGGAATATTATGTAGCCTTAAAAAAGAAAGAAATCCTGCCTCTTGTGACAACAATGACAAAACTGGAGGGCATTATGATAGGTGAAATAAGATAGATAGTGTAAAATAATATGACATGGTATCACGTATGGGCTTCCCAGGTGGCACTAGGGGTAAAGAACCCCCCTGTCAATGCAGGAGGCTCAAGAGAAGAGAAAGATGGCAACCCACTCCAGTATTCTTGCCTGGAGAATCCCATGGACAGAGGAACCTAATGGGCTACAGTCCATAGGGTTGCAGAGTCAGACACAACTGAAGCAACTTAGCACACATGCAGGCATGGTGTCACTTATATCAGATTTTTTTTTTCCAAATCAACTCATAGAAACAGAATGATTGTGGCTAGGAGCTAAAGGATGGACAAAATAAGAAGTTAGTAAATTATTACAAACTTCCAGTTATTAGGTGAAAAGATCTTAGGATTTAGTGTATAACATGTTCAATACTATTCATAATAATATAATACTGAAATTTGCTAAGATAGTAGAACTTCTGTTCATCACAAAAAGAGGAGAAAATGTGAAGTGGTGGGTATATCAACTAAATCCATGGTGGGAACCTTTCACAGTGTATACATATATCAAATCATCACTGTACAATTTAAATATATTACAACTTTATTTGAATTTATGTCTCAATAACAGATGAAAAAACTGATATAATGATAATAGTAAGAACTGATTCTGAAAATAAAGTCTTACTGGTTACTGGAGACTACACATATTCCAGCAAGTTTCAAATATTCTGTAGTCATAAAGTTGAAAATCAAAGCAGAAAATATGAAGTACAATTCATACTTAACAAAAAGAGAAGAATGAAGCAAGGCAAAAATCAGTACACAGTGTTTAAAATTATGCCAGGAATTTACAAACATATTTATTTGTAACTGTAGTTGATTTACAATGTTGTGTTAATTTTGTGAGTTAAAGATGTGAGTTCAGCATAGTGATTTAGTTGTGGGTTTTTTTTTTTTTTGCAGATTATATTCCACTATAGGTTATTACAAGTTATTGAATGTAATTACTTGTGCTATAAAGTAAATACTTGCTGCTTACATATTTTATATATAGCAATTTGTATCTATTTACCCCATTGTTGTTGTTTCATCACTAGGTCTTGACCAATTCTTTTATGACTCCATGGCCTGTAGCCCTCCAAGCTCATCCATCCATGGGATTTTCCAAGCAAGAATACTGGAGTGGGTTGCCACTTCCTCCTCTAGGGGATATTCCCTACCTAGGGATCGAACTCTTTGTGCTGTATGAGAGGCGGATTCTTTACCACTGAGCCACCAGGGAAGCCCCATTAATCCCATTATACCTAATTTAGTTCTTCCCCCTCCCTATTCCCTTTGTCAAACCTAAGGTTTTTCCTATGTATGTGAATCATTTCTATTTGTATTATTTTTTATTCATTTGTATTGTTTTTTAGATCCCTCATATAAGTGATATCAGATAGCATTTGTCTTTGTCTGTCCCATCACTTCATGGGAAATAGATGGGGAAACAGTGGAAACAGTGGCAGACTTTATTTTTTTGGGCTCCAAAATCACTGCAGATGGTG
>SJYT01070088.1:78783-141667 GCA_006410635.1 Cephalophus harveyi | reverse complement strand
CCCCATGGACAGATGAGTCTAGTGGGCAACAGTCTGTGGTTTCACAAAGAGTTGGACACCCCTCACTTACTACTTACTAAATATTTTCTAGGTACATCTGTGTTGCTGCACAGGGAGAGATAGATATAGATACATATCAAATATTTTAAGCCAGCTGTTAGTTGATGGACACATGGATTGTTTCCATCTCTTGACTATTGGAAAGAGTCTTCCATATAAACATTGGGATGCATGTATCTTTTTCAATAGAGTTATCTTTTCTGGATATATGCCCAAAAGAGTGATTTCTGTATCATATGATAGCTCTATTTTTAATTTTTCAAGGGATGTTTGTTTTCCATAGTGGCTGCACCAATTTACATTCTCACCAACAGTGTCCAAACCCTCTCTAGCGATTATTATTTGTAGACTTTTCAATGGTAGCCATTCTGACTGATGTAAGGTGGTCCTTCATTGTGATTTTGATTTGCATTTCTCTAATTAGTGATGTTGAGCATGTTTTCAGGTACCTATTGGCCATCTGTATGTCTTCTTTGGAAAAATGTCTATTTAGGTCTCCTGCCCATTTTTTATTGGGTTCTTTATTTTTTTAGATATTAAGCTTATGAACTGTCTGTACATTTTGCATATTAACCCCTTGTCAGTTGCATCATTTGCAAATACTTTCTCCCATACCATAGGTTGTCTTTTCATATTGTTTATAGCTTCTTTGCTACACAAAAGCCATTAAGTTGATTAGGTGCAATTTGTTTATATTTACTTTTAAATCTTTCTGCTTTGGGAAACTGACCAAAGAAAATATTTCTATGATTTATGTCAAAGAATATTTTGTCTATGTTCTCTTCTAGGAGTTTGCAGTGTCCTGTCTTTAAACCATTTTGAATTTATTACATGTAGCTAGTTTCCCCATCACTTTTTAAAATTACTTTTTATTGGAGTATAGTTGCTTTACAATGTTGTATTAATTTCTACTACAGCAACATGAATCAGGCATACATATACATATATCCCCTTGCTTTTGGACTTCCTTCCCTTTCAGGTAACCACAGTGCACTAAGAAGAGTTCCCTGCGTTATACAGTATGTTCTCATCAGTTGTCTACTTTATACATAGCATCAATAGTATATGTGTTTCAATCCCAATATCTCAACTGATCCCACCCCACATTTCCCTCTTGGTATTCATGTATTTAGTCTGTGTCTCTATTTCTGCTGGACAAGCTATCATCTATACCATTTTTCTAGATTCCATGTATATGTAATAATAAATGCTTGTTTTTCCCTTTTTAACATACTTCAGTCTTTATGACACTCTCTAGGTAAATTCACATGTCTACAAATGACTTGAGTTCATTCCTTTTTATGACTAACATTATATTCTATGTATGTACCACATCTTTATCCATTCCATAGTTGATGGACATTTAGGTCGCTTCCATGTTCTGGCTATTATAAATAGTGCTACTATGAACATTGGGGTCAATGCTGCTTAGTCGCTCAGTCGTATTCAGCTCTTTGTTACCGCATGGACTATAGCCAGCCAGGCTCCTCTGTCCATGGGATTTTCCATGCAAGAATATGATCAAACCCTCATCTCCTGCATTGCAGGCAGATTCTTTACCTGATGAACCATTGTGGAAGTGAATATACATATATATTTTTATTATGGATTTCTTTGGTATATGCTCAGGAGTTCAGTCACTGGGTCATATGGTAGTGCTATTTTTAGGTTTTTAAGAAGCCTCCATACTGTTTTCCATAGTGGTTGTATCAATGTGCACTCCCACTGAGAGTACATGTGGATCCCCTTTTCTCCACACCCTTTGAAGCATTTATTGTCTGTAGTTTTTGTTGATGGCCATTCTGACTGTTGTGAGGTGATATCTGATTTTACTTTTGATTGTGTTTTTCTAATAGTTATGCTATTGAACATCTTTTCATGTTTAGCAAGCAATCTGTTTGTCTTCTTTGGAGAAAAGTCTGTTTAAAACTTCTGCCCATTTTTTTATTGTGCTTTTTTTTTGTATTGAACTAAATAAATTGTATATTTGGGGGATTAATTTTCAGTTGCTTCATTTGCAAACATTTTCTCCCATTCTGGGGCCTGGTTTATTTAAATTTTTATTTCTCTAGGAGATTGATTAAAAAAGATCTTGCTGTGGTTTATATCAAAAAGTTTTCTGCCTGTTTTCCTCTAAGAGTTTTATAGAGTCTGGCTATACATTTAGGTCTTTAATGCATTTTGAGTTTATTTTTCTGTACGGTCTTAAATAGTGTTCTGATTTAATTCTTTCATATGTGGCTATACAGTTTTCCCAGCACCACTTATTGAAGAGGCTGTATTTGTTATATTGTATATCCTGATCTCTTTTGTCAAAGATGAGGTAACCATAGATGTGTGGGTTTATTTCTAGGCTTTCTATCCTGTTCCACTGATCTGTATGTCTGTTTTTGTGCCCGTACCATACTATCATGATGACTACACCTTTATAGTATAGTTGGAAGCCAGGAAGTTTGATTTCTACAGCTTCATTTTTTTTCTCTCAAGATTGATTTGGCTAGTTGGGGTCTTCCATACAAATTGAAAATTTTTTTGTAGCTCTGGGAGAAATACCATGGGTTATTTGATAGGCATTTCATTGAATCTGTAGATTACATTGGGTAGTATAGTCTATTTCACATTGTTGATTCCTCCAATTCAAGAACATGATATATCTCTTAATCTGTTAGTGTCACCTTTGATTTCTTCCATCAGGGTCCTATAGCTTTGTGGGTAGAGGTCTTCTGCCTTATTAGATAGGTTTATTTCTATGTGTTTTATTCTTTTTGTTGCAGTGATAAATGGAATATTTTCCTTAAATTCACTTTCTAATATTTTATTGCTAGTGTATAGGAATGTAAGACATTTCTGTGTATTAATTTATTAAACTCATTGATTAGCTTGAGTAGTTTTCTGGTGGCATCTTCTGGATTTTCTGTGTATAGCATGATACTATCTGTAAACCATGAAAGTTTTATTTTGTATTTGCCAAATTCGATTCTTTTCATTTCTTTTTCTTCTTTAATTGCAATGGAGAGGACTTCCATGACTATATTGAATAACAGTGATGAAATTGTTCATCCTTGTCTTGTTCCTGAAGTTAGAGGAAATGTTATCAGTTTTTCACCATCAAGAATATGTTTGCTATGGGTTTGTCATATATGACTTTTATTTTATTGAGGCAGATTCCCTCTTTGCCACTTTCTGGAAAATTTTTGATCATCATGGGTGTTGAGTTTTGTCAAAAGCTTCTCTGCATTTATTGAGATGATCATGTGGATTTTATTCTTCAATTTGTTAACATGGTATATCACATTGATTGATTTGCGTATATTGAAGAATCCTTGCATCCCTGGGATAAATCCCACTTAACCATGGTGTATGACTCTTTTTCTGAGTTTCTGGGTTTCATTTGCTACTATTTTGTTAAGAGTTTGGGGTCTATATTTATCAGTGATATTGCTTGTAATTTTTTTTTTTTTTTGAGTGATACCTTTGTCTGCTTTGGGTATTACCCTGATGGTGACCTAATACAATGAGGTTAGGAGTGTTCCAACCTCTGGAATTTTTTGAAAAAGTCTGAAAAGGATAGGTATTAGCTCTTCTCTAAATGTTTGACAGAATTTTCCTGTGAGGCCATTTGATATTGGACTTTTGTTTGTTGAAAAATTTTTAATCACAGTTTTAATTTCATTGTTTGTAATTGGTCTGTTATTTCTTTGTATTTCTTCTTAGTTCAGTCTTGGAAGCTTGTACTTTTCTAAGAATTTATCCACTTCTTCCGTTGTCCATTTATTGGTATATAGTTTCTCATAGAAGTCTCTTGTGACCTTTGTATCTCTGTAGTGTCTGTTCTAACTTCGCTGTCATTTCTAATTTTATTGATTTGAATCTTCTTTTTTTCCTTGATTGTTCTGGTTAAAGGTCTATAAATTTTGTTTAACCTCTCAAAGAGGTTATCTTTGCTATAGTTTTTATAGTTTTTATCTTTGCTATAGTTTCTTCATTTCTATTTAATTTATTTTACCCCTGATCATTATGAGTTCTTTTCTTCTACCAATTTTAAGGGGTTTTTGTTGTTGTTGTTGTTGTTGTTCTTCTTCTTCTTCTTCTTCTTTCTTTAGTTGCTGCAGGTTTAAGTTGTTTACTTGAGATTTTTCTTGATTCTTGAAGTAGGATTGTATTGCTATAAACTTCACTCTTAGAAGTGTTTTTGCTGCATTCCACAGATTTTTTTAATGATCATGTCCTTGTTGTCATTTGTTTCTAGGTATTTTTTTATTTCCTCTTTCATTTCTTCTTCAATCTCTTGGTATTTCAGTAGTGTATTATTTAGCCTCCATGTAGTTGCATTTTTGTTTTCATTTTTTTCCCTGTAATTCATTTCTAACCTCATTGTGATCAAAAAAATATGCTTACTATTATTTCAATTTTGGTAATTTATCAAGTTTTGATTTGTGACCCTTGATGTAATCTATACTAGAGAATGTTCCATGAGCACTTGAGAAGAAAGTGTATTCTGCCACTTCTGGGTGGAATGTCCTACAAATATCATTTAAGTCTATTTTACTGACAAAGGTCCATCTAGTCAAAGCTATGGTTTTTCCAGTAGTCATGTATGGATGAGAAACTTGGACCATAAAGCAAGCTGAGTGCCGAAGAATTGATGCTTTGAACTGTGGTGTTGGAGAAGACTCTTGAGAGTCCCTTGGACTGAAAGGAGATCAAACCAGTCGATCCTAAAGGAAATCAAGCCAGAATATACATTGGAAGGACGGATACTGAAGTTCCAATATTTTAGCCACCTTATAAGAAGAGCAAACTCATTAGAAAAGACCCTGATGGGGCAAGATTGAAGGCACGAAAAGAAGGGGACAAAAGAGGGCAAGATGGTTGGATGGTATCACAGACTCAATAGGAATAAGTTTGAGCAAGCTCCAGGAGTTGGTGATGGGCAGGGAAGTCTGGCATGCTGCAGTCCATGGGGTCGCAAGGACTCAGACACGACTGACGGACTGAACACCAAAAACAATTTGCTGTTCCATTGATTTATACTTCTTTTTATTTTGTGCCAATATCACATTATTTTGATTACTGTAGTTTTGAGTATAATCTCAAGTCTAGAAAGAAATACTATACCTCCAGCTTTAAGCTTTCTCTTCAGGAGTACTTTCTGTGTCTTTTGTAGTTCTATATAAACTATAGGATTCTTCGCTCTAGTTATGTGGAAAATGTCATAGGTATTTTCATAGGAATTATACTGAATCTGTAGTTTGCTTTGGTCAGTATGGCCATTTTAACAATATTGATACTTTTGTTCTAAGAGTACAGGATATCATTCCATTTCTTGGAAGCATTTCCAACTTCATTTATCAATGTTTTATAGTTTTCATTATAGAGATATTTCACCTTCTTGATGAAATTTCTTCCTAGTGTTTTTTTTAAGGCAATTTTAAATGGGATTGAATTTTTTTTAATTTCTGTCTGCTATATTATTTTTACTGTAAAGAAATTAAATAGAAATCTGTATAGTAAATTTGTTTCCTGCTACCTTCTAGAATACAGTCAATCAGTCATGTCTGACTCTTTGAGACTCCATGGACTGCAGCATGCCAGGCCTCCCTGTTCATCACCAACTCCTGGAGTTTACTCAAACTCATGTCCATTAAGTTGGTGATGCCATTCAACCATCTCATCTTATGTCGTCCACTTTTACTCCTGCCTTCAATCTTTCCCAGCATTAGGGTCTTTTCCAGTGAGTCAGTTCTTTGCATCAGGTGGCCAAATATCAGAGTTTCAGCTTCAGCATCAGTCCTTCCAATGACTATTCAGGACTGATTTCCTTTAGGATGAACTGGTTTGATCTCCTTGCAGTCCAAGGAAATCTCAAGAGACTTCTACAACACAACAGTTCAAAAGCATCAATTCTTCTGTGCTCAGCCTTCTCTATGGTTCAACTCTCACATCCATACATGACTACTGGAAAAGTCAGTGCTTTGACTAGATAGACCTTGTTGGCAAAGAAATGTCTCTACTTTTTAATATGCTACCTAGGTTGGTCATAACTTTTCTTCCAAGGATTGAGTGTCTTTTAATTTCATGGCTGCAGTCACCATCTGCAGTGATTTTGGAGCCCAACAAAATAAATTCTGCCACTATTTCCATTGTTTCCCCATCTATTTCCCATGAAGTGATGGGACCAGATGCCATGATCTTAGTTTTCTGAATGTTGAGCTTTAAGCCAACTTTTCACTCCCCTCTTTCACTTTCATCAAGATGCTGTTTGATTCTTCACTTTCTGCCATAAGGGTAGTGTCATCTGCATATCTGAGGTTATTGATATTTCTCCTGGCAATCTTGATTTCAGCTTGTGCTTCATCCAGTCCAGCATTTCTCATGATATACTCTGCATGTAAGTTAAATAAGCAGAGTAACAATATGCAGCCTTGAAGTAATCCTTTTCCAATTTGGAACCAATCTGTTGTTTGATGTCTGGTTCTAACTGTTGCTTCTTGACCTGCATACAGATTTCTCAAGACGTAGGTCATGTGGTCTGGTATCCCCATCTCTTGAATTTTTCACAGTTTTTTTGTGATCTACATAGTTAAAGGATTTGGTGCAATCAATAAAGCAAACGTAGATGTTTTTCTAGAACTCTCTTGCTTATTGGATGACCCAACGGATGTTTGCAATTTGACTTCTGGTTCCTCTGCCTTTTCTAAATCCAGCTTAAACATCTTGAAGTTATCAGTTCACATACTGTTGAAGCCTCTCTTGGGGAATTTTGAGCAGTACTTTGCCAGCGTGTGAGATGAGTGCAATTGTGCAATTGCTTGAATATTCTTTGGCATTGCCTTTCTTTGGGATTGGAATAAAAACTGCCCTTTTCCAATCCTGTGGCCACTACTGAGTTTTCCAAATTTGCTGGCATATTGAGTGCAGCACTTTCACAGCATCATCAAATTACATCACCTCCATTAGTTTTGTTTGTAGTGATGTTCCTAAAGCCCCCTTGACTTCACATTCCAGGATGTCTGGTTCTAGGTGAGTGATCACACCATCGTGTGAGTATCTGGGTCGTGAAAATCTTTTTTATATAGTTCTTCTGTGTATTCTTGCCATCTCTTTTAATATTTTCTGCTTCTGTTAAGTCCATACTACTTCTGTCCTTTATTGTACCCACTTGTGCATTAATCATTCCCTTGGTATATCTAATTTTCTTGGCGAGATCTCTACCCTTTCCCATTCTATTGTTTTCCTCTATTTCTTTGCATTGATCACGGGAAGGCTTTCTTATCTCTCCTTGCTCTTCTTTGATACTGTGCATTCAAATGAGTATATCTTTCTTTTTCTCCATTGCCTTTCACTTCTCTTCTTTCCACAGCTATTTGTAAGGCCTACTCAGACAACTATTTTGCCTTTTTGCATTTCTTTTTCTTGTGTATGGTCTTCATCCCTGTCTCCTGTACAATGAAACGAACCTCCATCCATAGTTCTTCAGGCATTTTATCAGATCTAATCCCTTGAATCTATTTCTCACTTCCACTGTACAATCATAAGGGATTTGATTTAGGTCATACCTGAATGGTCTAGTGGTTTTCCCTACTTTCTTCAACTTAACTCTGAATTTGGAAATCAGGAGTTCATGATCTGAGCCACAGTCAGCTCCCAGTCTTGTTTTTGCTGACTGTATAGAGCTTCTCCATCTTTGCCTGCAAAGAATATAATCAATATGATTTCGGTATTGACATCTGCTGATGTCTATGTGTAGATCTTCTCTTGTATTGTTGGAAGAGGGTGTTTGCTATTACCAGTGCATTGTCTTGGTAAACTGTTAGTTTTTGCTCTGCTTCATTCTGTACTCCAAGGCCAAATATGCCTGTTACTCCAGGTATTTCTTGACTTCCTACTTTTGCATTTAGTCCCCTACAATAAAAAGGACATCTTTTGGGGGTGTTAATTTAGAAGGTCTTGTAGGTCTTCATAGAACCATTCAACCTCAGCTTCTTCAGCATTACTGGTTGGAGTATGGACTTGGATTACTGTGATATTGAATGGTTTTCCTTGGAAACGAACAGAGATCATTCTGTCGTTTTTGAGATTGCATCCAAGTACTGCATTTCAGACTCTTTTGCTGACTATGATGACTGCTCCATTTCTTCTAAGGGATTCTTGCCCACAGTAGTAGATATAATGGTCATCTGAGTTAAATTCACCCATTTCAGTCCATTTTAGTTCACTGATTCCTAAAATGTCAGTGTCATCTCCTATTTGACCACCTCCAATTTGCCTTGATTCATGGACCTAACTTTCTAGGTTCCTATGCAATATTGTTCTTTACAGCATCTGACTTTCCTTCCATCACCAGTCACATCCACAACTTGGTGTTGTTGTTGCTTTGATTCTGTCTCTTCACTCTTTCTGGAGTTATTTCTCCATTGATCTCCAGTAACATATTGGGTACCTACTGACCTGGGGAGTTCATCTTTCAGTGTCCTCTCTTTTTCCCATTCCATACTGTTCATGGGTTTCTCAAGGCAAGAATACTGAAGTGTTTTGCCATTTGTTTCTCCAGTGGACCATGTTTGGCCAGAACTCTCCACCATGACCTGTCTTCGGTGGCCCTACACAGCATGGCTCCTAGTTTCATTGAGTTAGACAAGGCTGTGCTCCATGTGATTAGTTTGGTTACTGTTATGTGATTGCAGTTTTCAGTCTATCTGCCCTCTGATGGAGAAGGATTCTTATCCTTAAGAAGCTTATGGAAGCTTCCTGATGGGAGAGACTGACTGAGGGGGAACTGGGTCTTGTTCTGATGGGCGGGGCCATGCTCAGTAAATCTTTAATCCAATTTTCTGTTGATGAATGGGACTGTGTTCCCTCCCTGTTAAACTATGCCAAACTATGGTGGAGGTAATGAAGATAATGGCAACCTCCTTCAAAAGGTCCCATACACACACTGCTACATTCAGTGCCCCCAACCCTGCAATAGGCCTCCACCAGAGACTCCTGAACACTCACGAGTAAGTCTGGGTCAGTCTCTTGTGGGGTCACTGCTCCTTTCTCCTGGGTCCTGGTGCCCACATCATAGTTCTCTATAAAGTATTATAGAGAAACATCATAGTTCTCTATAAAGTGTTATTTTATCTGCAAATAGTGACAATTTTAACCTCTTTCCTTCCAATTTGAGTATCCAATTATTTTTCTCTCTTGTATGATTAGTGTGACTAAGACTTCCAATATAATGTTGAATAGAAGTGGTGAGAGTGGGCATCCTTTTCTTATTATTATTTTTTTATTTTAAAATATTGATTTTGGGGGAAGGCTTTTAGTATTTCAGTGTTGAGAATTATATTGTTTGTGGGCTTATTACATGAACAGCCTTTTATATTGAGACACATTCCCTGTATACCTATTGTGATGACAGGTTTTATCATGAGTAGATGTTGAATTTTGTCAAATGCTTTTTATGCCTCTTTTTAGATGATCATGTGTTCTTTCATTTTATTGATGTGATACATCACATTGATTGATTTGCATCTGGTGAACCATCCTTGTTGCCCTAGAATGAATCCAAGTTGTTTTTGGTATATGATCTTTTTTATGTGTTATTGGGCTCAATTTCCTAACATTTTGTTGAGGATTTTTTGCTTCTATACCCATCTAAGATATTGACCTTTAATTTTCTTTTTTGTTAGTACCTTTGTCTGATTTGGGTATCAAGTTGATAGTGGCTTCATAGAGTGACTTTAAGAGTGCTCCCTCCTATTCAGTTTTTTGGAATAGTTTGAGAGACAGGAATTATCTCTTCTTTACATGTTTGGCAGAATTCCCTCTGAAGGTCTTTGTTCCTGGACTTTTGCTTAGAGGGAGTCGTTTTGTTTTCTTTTTTTTTTTAATTACAGATTCAATTTCACTTCTACTAATAAGCCTGTTCAAATTATCTATTTATTCTTGATTTATTCGTGGTAGGCTATATGTTTCTAGAAATATCCATTTCTTCCTGGTTGCCCAATTTCCTGACAGATAACTGTTCATAATATTCTCTTATGGTTTTTTGTTTTTATTTTTTGCATTTTCTATGGTATTCTTATTTCTCCTCTTTAGTTTTTTGCTTTGCTGATTTGGGTCCTCTCTTTTTCTTCTTGGCTATTCTGGCTAAAAGTTTTCAATTTTGCTTACGCTTTCAAAAAAAATGATTTTCTTTATCTTCTCTGATGCTTTTTTCAATTTATTGACTCTGCACTTTATTATCTCCTTCCTTCTGCTGACTTTGGGTTTTGCTTGTTCTTTTATTCCAATTCTTTAGAAGATAGATTAGTTTGGTCATTTGAGATGCTTCTTGTTTCTGAATGAATTTCTGTGTCACCACAGAGATTTGATAAATTCGTGTATTCATTTTCATTTGGATTGACATATTTTCCTTCTTTGATGTCATCATTGACCTATTGGTGTTTAACTAGCATATTATTTAGTCTCCACTTTTTAATCCTTTTCTTATTTTTCCTTCTGTAGTTGGTTTCTACTTTTGTACCATGGTGATCAGAAAAGACCTTTGAAATAATTTCTATTCTCTTAAATTTAACGAGGTTTGTTTTGTGACCCAGTATGTGGTCCATCCTAGAAAAGTTCCCATGTATACTAGAAAAGAATTTTTATTCTTGTTTTTTCTTTTTTTATGTAGTGTCCTGTACGATGTATTCATTGTGAAATCTATAACTTCTATTCTGTTTTTTACTTTCTGTCTTGTTGATGTAAGTAGAGTGTTAAATTCTCCTAGTAATAAATAATTCTTCTACATTTCTCCCTTTATGTCTGCTAGTATTTGATTTATATATTTAACTGTCCCTATATTGGGTACGTATGTGCAAAGAGGTGTAACTTCCTCTTCCTGTAATGATCTCTCCTTTGTTATATAATGCCCTTTTGTCTTTCTTTATGGCCTTTGTTTTAAAGTCTATTTTTTCTGATGTGAAAATGGTGCACTCGCTTCTTGTTATTCCCATATGCATGAAATATTTTCTCTATCCATTTAGTCTGTGTTTGTCTTACATGCTGAAGTGAGTCTCTTGTAGGCAACATATTGCAAGTTCTTAGCTTTTTTTTTTTTTTCCTTGTCAGTCTGCCATGCTATGGTTTTGATCAGAGCTTGTTGTTTACCAAAATTTAAAGTAACTATTGATATGTATGTACTAATTGCCATTTTAATACTTGTTTTACAGTTTTGAGGGTAGTTCTTTTTTGTTCACTTGTTCTTTTTGTTTTTCCTTTCCCATTTGATTGATGATTTTTTGTTTTTTCGTAAAACCATGCTTTTGATTTATGGCTACCATAGAGTTCAAGTATCCTGACCCATGATATTTATTTGCTTCAAACTGATAGTAATTCAAGTTCAAATGTATTCTCAAAGCTTTGTATTTATATACTCCTCTCACCCACATTTTGTGATTCCAGTGTCCTATTTTACATTTTCATGCTTATGATTTTACACTGTATTGTAGTTACTATTATTTTTACAACATTTTTATTGTTTTTCAATCTATGTATTAGTTAAGTGTAAAGAGGGAAATGACAACTCACTCCAGTATTCTTGCCTGGAGAATCCCATAGAAATAAGAGCCTGGTGGGCTACAGTCCATGGGGGTCACAAAGAGTCAGACACAACTGAGTGACTAACACACAAACACACTAGTTAAGCGATCTTCAATCCTTTCTTATATTTGCCTTCCCGTTTTCTGAAAGAATCTAGCTTCTTTTCCATTTAGAGAAGAGCTATCAATATTACTTTAAAAGTAGAAATAATATTGCTGAATTATTTTAGTTTTTGTTTGTCTAAGAAACTATTTTTCTTCTATTCTAAATTGTAAACTTATTACTTAATAGAAGAAACTATTTTTCTTCTATTCTAAATTGTAAACTTACTTACTTATTAAATATATAAATCAATCAATCTACATTGCAGATTTTTCCTGTTCACAATTTTGATCTAATCATGCCACCCTATTCTGGCCTGGAAAGTTTCTGCAGAGAAACCAGCTGATAGTCTTATAGGGATCCCTTGTAAATGATTCTTTGTTTTGCTTTTGCTGCCTTTAGAATCCTGTCTAACATTTCCCATTTTAATTGTGACATGTCTTTTGGTGCACTCAGTTTGAGTTCATCTTGTTCTGGACCCTCTGTGCTTCCTATGCCTGTATATCTGTTTTCTTCTTTAGATTTGAGAAGTTTTCAGCCATAATTTCTTCAAATACTTTTTTGATCCCCCCCTTCTCTTTTGGGAGCCCCTATATTATCCCATAGATCTCATGTGTTACTTTCTTTTCTTACTTTTTTTCCACTTATCTTTTTGTCTGCTGTTCTGATTGGTTGATTTAAATTCTTCCATCTTCCAGATCACTTATTCCTTCTTCTGTTGAATTTAATCACCTATTCATTGCTTTTAGATTTCTTTTTATCTCAACAACTGAATTATCTATCTGTTATTATTTCATCTTTATAGTTTTAGTTCCTTTTTACTGCATTTTTATAGGTAATATTTCTTAAATCAGTTAAGAATTTTATTACCAACTTTTGGAACATGGGTCCTCATTTATATTGGAGATTGTTGTGAGGTACAGCTACCAGTGCTAGGCTCTGTCTGTCCTGATTGCTTACAAGCTAGCTGGCAGGCATGCCTTACAAGTATTAATATAATCTAGGCTTCTCTAGTCTCTTTACTATCCCAGCAGTTTTCCCAGCAGGCAAATTTCTTGTCTCCTCCTCACAAGACTGCATGACTGGGATGCCCAGATTGTGGCTTGATCTGCTCACTCCCCAGAGTTAGCAGTGTCTGTATAGACCTTTTCTTTTTAACAGATCTTTCCCAGAACCTCATTTCCTGATCTGAAGCTTATTTAAAAAAAAAAAAAAAAAACTATCTAGTTATATAGAGACATTTCTTGCAATTTTGGTTGTACAGTAGTTCTGTCAGCTTCTAGTTAGTTTTCTGTGAGAAATGCTTCACATATAGATGCATTTTTAATGTGTTTGTAGTGGAAGGTTAACTCCATGTCCTCCTACTCTCCCAGTTTGATCCTACTGTCTTATAAGCATACTTTTTGTATAAGTCAAAAGCCTTCCATATTTAAACTAAATTGACTCTTTGAAGCAGCTGAAATTTTAAATATGGATATTCTTTGGATTCTTTATAAAAGATATTTCTCTAAAATAAAAGACAGAATAAGTAAAGAAACAGAGATATTGTCTTTTTAATTGCTATCAAGTTATTTTGCTGGAATATAGAAGGTAGATCTTGTGTACTTAAAGTACTATTCAATTTCGTTATGAGTAAGAATGCAAGTAGTTTGTAAATGCTTCTCAACATTATTTTAAGTTGCCTTTTTATTACATATAAGATGAATTTATCTACTTTGCTTAGTGACAATTCCATCTCATTCATCCTTCTATCTGGATGAAGTGGGAATAAATTGATATTTTCCCTGTCTCACTGATTCTCTTACACAGCCACTACACTATATTAAGATCTCACCTCCAGTCAGGCCAAAATAAATGAGAATCCCTTCCCTTTTATTACTTAAACCTTACCCTTCTAAATATCCAAAGAGGCCAACAATGAGTTTATACCATCTAAACAGTATGAATTGTGCCTGATATTTAAATGGATGGACATCTCTTTTTAGAAAATTGAAGTGTAATTTACTTACAATATTATATGGTTTTAAATATACAACACACTGCTTTAATATTTAGAGGTTGTATTCCATTTAAGGTTAATGTTCTCAGAAATTCTACAATTATCCTCATGTCCTTTCACTAAATTATCTTCTACTCACACTGGCCTAGTCAGTGTCTGATGTTTACAAATGAGATCCCTGATGGGTTCACCTGCCCTGAACAGTGCGTGCAGCTCCTGCCTTCCTGCCCACTGGAGAGCAGAGAAATCACATCCACTCCCACTCTCAGTCTTCCATGTGACCTGTCACCATGGTGATGGCAGGTTGACCATCCACTTCTTCCTCAAAGTCTTCCTTTGTATTTCATAGAACTCACCACCAGAGAAATCATTAGTACCTCTCAGTTCTTAAAATTCCTCTTACCTCCCCGGGGCTTCCCTTGTGGCTCAGCTATTAAAGAATTCACCTGCAATGCAAAAGACCTGGGTTTGATCCCTGGGTTGGGAAGATCCCTTGGGGAAGGGGAAGGCTACCCACTCCAGTATTCTAGCCTGGAGAATTCCAAGACCAGTATAGTCCACGGGGTCCAGTATAGTCCAAGGACTGTATAGTCCATGGGGTTGCAAAGAGTTGGGCACAACCGAATTAATTTCACTCACTCACTCAAGGTTATAAAATATTAGCTATGTCCATTGTGTTTGTAGCTTATTTATTTTACATATAGTAATTTGTACATACTACCACTTACCCCTAACTTGCCCTTCCCCATTTTCTTTACACCTCTGGTCACTCCTAGCTTGTCTCTATATCTGTGAATCTGTTTCTCTTTTGTTACAATAATTCATATATTTTTTAGATTACAGATAAAACATACACCATACAACATTTATATTTCTCTGTCTGATTTATTTCACTAAGCATAACACCCACCATATCCATGTATGGTGCTGCAAATGGCAAATTTTCATTATTTTATGGATAAGCAAAATCTATTATTTATAGCACACCTTTTTTAATCCACATACATTTATGGGCACTTTGGTTGCTTCCATATATTGGCTACTTTAAATAATGTTACTATAAACATTGGAATACCCATATATTTTTAAATTAGTGTTTGTTTGTTTGTTTGTTTGTTTGTTTTTCTGGATATATACCCAGACATGGGAGAAGGGAATGGCAAGCCACTTCATTAATGTTGCCTCAAGAACCCCATGAACAGTATGAAAAGGCAGAAAGATACAAGGATGATGAGCCTCTCAGGTAATTAGGTGGCCAATAAGCTACTGGGGAAGAGTGCAGAAATAGCTCCAGAAAGAATGAAAAGTCTGGACCAAAGCAGAAAAGATGACCAGTTGTGGATGTGTCTGGTGGTATATATCAAATCTGATGCTATAAAGAACAATATTGCATAGGAAACTAGCATGTTAGGTCCATGAATCAAGGTAAATTGGATGCGGTCAAGCAGGACATGGCAACAGTGAATGTTGACATTTTAGGATGGTTCTATGAAGAACTGCAAGACCTTCTAGAACTAACAACAACAGCAACAAAAAAAGATGTCCTTTTCATCATAGGGTATTAGAATGCAAAAATAGGAAGTCGGAAGATACCTAGAGTAATAGGCAAGTTTGGCCCTAGAATACAAAATGAAGAAGCGAAAAGACTAACAGAGTTTTTCCAAGAGAGTACACTGATTCTAGAAAGCACTCTCTTACATAAACACAGGAGACAACTCTATACATGGACATCACCAGATGATCAACACCGAAAACAGAATGATTATATTCTTTACAGCCAAATATGGACAAGCTCTATACAGCCAGCAAAAACAAGACCTGGAGCTGACTGTGGCTCAGATCATGAGCTCCTTACTGCAAAATTCATGTTTAAATTGAAGAAAGTAGGGAAAACCAATAGGCCAATCAGGTATGACCTAAATCAACCCCCTTAGGATTATACAGTAGAGGTGAAAAATAGATTCAAGGGATTAGATCTGGTAGACAAAGTGCCTGAAGAACTATGGATGAAGGTTCATAGCATTGTACAGGAAGCAGTGATCAAAATTATACCTGAGAAAAATCAGTGCAAGACGGAAAGGTGGTTATCTGAGGAGACCTTACAAATAACTGAGGAAAGAAGGAAGGGAAGTGAAAGGCAAAGAGGAAAGGGAAAGATATATCCAACTGAATGCAGAGTTCCAGAGAATAGCAAGGAAAGATAAGAAGCTTTTTTAAATGATCAGTCAAAATAAATAGAGGAAAAAAAATGTAAAGAGTAAGACAACAATTCTCTTCAAGAAAATTGGAGATATCTAGGGAAATGTCATCCAAGGATGGGCATGATAAAGGGCAGAAATGCTAATGACCTAACAGAAGCAGAAGATACGGTGGCAAGAATACACAGAAGAATTTACAAAAAAAGAAGAAAAAGATATTAAAGATCCAAATATCCATGATGGTTTGTTCACTCACCTAGAATCAGACATCCTGGAGTGTGTAGTCAAATGACTTTAGGAAGCATTACTAGGAAAAAAGCTAGTAGAGGTGATTAGAATTCACCTGAGCTATTTAAAATCCTAAAACATGATGCTTTAAAGTGCTGCACTCAATATGTCAGCAAATTTGGAAAACTCCCACAGGACTGGAAAAAATCAGTTTCCTTTCCAATCCCAAAGAAGGATAATGCCAAAGAATGCCCAAACTACCACAGAACTGTGCTCATTTCACATACTAGCAAGGGAATGCTCAAAATCCATCAAGCAACGCTTCAGCAGTATGTGAACTGAGAACTTCTAGATGTACAAGCTGGGTTTAGAAAAAACAGAGGAACCAGAGATCAAATTGCCAAGATTCATTGGGTCATAGAGAAAGCAAAGGAATTCTAGAAAAACATCTATTTGTGCTTCACTGACTACACTAAGGAATTTGACTGTGTGGATCACAACAAACTGTGGAAAATTCTTAAAGAAGTAGGACTAGCAGACACCTTACTTGTCACCTGAGAAACATGTATGCAAATTGAGAAGCAACAGTTAGAACTAGACATGGAACAATGAACTGGTTGCAAATAGGGAAAGGAATACATCAAGGCTGTATATTGTCACCCTACTTATTTAACTTCTATGCAGAGTACATTGTGAGAAATGTCAGGCTGGAGGAATCACAAGCTGTAATCAAGATTGCTGGGAGAATATCAACAACCACAGCTATGCAGATGGTACCATTCTAATGGCAGAAAATGAGGAGGAACTGAAGAACCTCTGAATGAGGGTGAAAGAGAAGAGCAAAAAAGCTGACTTGAAACCCAGCATTCAAAAAATTAAGATGATGGCATCCAGTCCTATCACTTTATGGCCAAAAGAAGGGAGAAAAGTGGAAGCAGTGACAGGTTTTCTTTTCTTTGGTTCCAAAATCACTGTGGAAGGTGACTGCAGCCATGAAATTTAAAGATGCTTGTTGTTTAGAAGCAAAGCTATGACACACCATGATAGCACATTAAAAAACAGCCAACAAATGTCTGTAAAGTCTATGGATTTTCCAGTAGTCACGTGTGGATGTGAGAGTTTGACCATAAATAAGTCTGAGCACCAAAGAATTGATACTTTCGAATTGTGCTGGAGAAGAATCTGTATGCAGGTCAAGAAGCAACAGTTAGAACTGGACATGAAACAACAGACTGGTTCCAAATAGGGACGGGAGTATGTCAAGGCTGTATATTGTCACCCTGCTTATTTAAATTCTATGCAGAATACATCATGTGAAATACTGGGCTGGTTGAAGCAGAAGATGGAATCAAGATTGCTGGGAGAAATCGCAATAACCTCAGATACATAGATGACACCACCCTTATGGCAGAAAGCGAAGAACTAAAGAGCTTCTTGATGAAAGTGAAAGGGGAGAGTGAAAAAATTGTCAAAAGGTCAACACTCAAAATATTAAGATCATGGCATCCAGTCCCATCACTTCATGGCTAATAGATGGGGAAACAATGGAAACAGTGACAGACTTTATTTTCTTGCACTCCAAAATCACTGTAGATGGTTGACTGCAGCCATGAAATTAAAAGATGCTTGCTCCTTGGAAGAAAAGCTATGACAGCATATTAACAGCATATTAAACACAAATTAACAGCACAACCTAACAGCATATTAAAAAGCAGAGACATTACTTTGCCAACAGAGATCCATCTAGTTAAAGCTATGGTTTTCCAATAGTCACATATGGATGTGAGAGTTGGAGCATAGAGAAGGCTGAGCACAGAAGAATTTATGCTTTGTACTGTGGTGTTGGAGAAGACTCTTGAGAGTTCCTTGGACCGCAAGGAGATCAATCCTAAAGGAAATTAGTCCTGAATATTCATTGGAAGGACGGATGCTGAAGCTGAAACTCCAGTACTTTGGCCACCTAATGTGAAGAACTGACTCATTTGAAACGACCCTGATGCTGGGAATGATTAAAGGCAGGAGGAGAAGGGGACAACAGAGGATGAGATGGCTGGATGGCATCACCGACTCGATGGACATGAGTTTTG
The DNA here is from genome assembly GCA_006410635.1 of Cephalophus harveyi. NCBI lineage: Eukaryota > Metazoa > Chordata > Mammalia > Artiodactyla > Bovidae > Cephalophus > Cephalophus harveyi. The sequence goes on along the minus strand of SJYT01070088.1, from coordinate 123,422 downwards.
GTAAACTCCGGGAATTGGTGATAGACAGGGAGGCCTGGTGTGCTGCAGTTCATGGGGTCGCAAAGAGTCAGACATGACTGAGCGACTGAAATGAACTGAACTGAACTGAACTGAACTACTTCTTGGAAGGAAAGTTATGTCCAACCTAAACAGCATATTAAATAGCGGAGACATTACTTTGTCAACAAAGGTCTGTCTAGTCAAGGTTATGGTTTTTCCAGTAGTCTTGTATGGATGTGAGAGTTGGACTATAAAGAAAGCTGAGAGTTGAAGAATTGATGCTTTTGAACTGTGGTGTTGGAGAAGACTCTTGCGAGTCCCTTGGGCTGCAAGGAGATCTAATCTGTCCATCCTAAAGGAGATCAGTCCTGGGTGTTCATTGGAAGGACTGATGCTGAAGATGAAACTCCAGTACTTTGGCCACCTGATGCAAAGAGCTGACTCATTTGAGAAGACCCTGATGCTGGGGAAGATTGAGGGCAGGAGGAGAAGGGGATGACAGAGAATGAGATGGTTAGATGGCATCACCAACCCAATGGAAATGGGTTTGGGTAGACTCCGGCAGTTGTGATGGATAAGGAGGCCTGGAGTGCTGCAGTTCATGGGATCGCAAAGAGTCAGACACAACTGAGCAACTGAACTGAACTGACTGAGGTAAACATGGATACTGAAGATTAGATACATAAAGGTACAAAATTAGTAACAAATACCAAAAAACAAAGATTAAAAATCTAGAGTAGAAGTTAGACTCTCAAAAATACAATATTAAAAGTATGAAACAAAATCAGTTAGAAAAAATATAAAATATATACATATGAAATTTGCTTTAAAAATAGTGTCTTTTTGGCAAGGTAATAGTAGGCTATAAAACAAAATTAAAGGAGTAATAAAGAACTTAAAATTTAAAAAATTAAAAAATGATAATAGTAAAATATATCTAGGAATTTCTCTGGAGCTATCAAGGGCAGTGTGGGGTCATTTCAGTTTCAGATAGTTCCTTGTTCCAGCTTGTACTTCTTCTCAAGGTCTATAGGCCCCTTCCAATGCTTAGTCAATGTTAACTGCAGGGTTTTAATCTGTTGCTCCTGTCACTTCCAGGGTGGTTTGCCCTTCTTTGTTTTCTTTTGGCTTCCTCTGTTTGAAAGTCTCTTCCACGTCTAATTTCCACCCTGACACAAGGGGGCAAATGTGGTCACTTATTTACGCTCACTTGTTCAGTTGTGTTTTGAGGAGGGAGGAACCCAGCAAACAATTATCCACTGGCATGTGTGGGGAGTGCTCGCAGTGTATGGGCCACACTGGGTTTGCCCAAGCTCACTGCTTGTGCTTTCTTGTTCTACACTGCTCAGGCTGCAGGGTGCTCTGCAGGGTGCTCTGCAGGGCACTGTCCAAAGTGGGCCCTGGGTTTCATGCACTTCTCAGGTCTAATCCACTCGGGTTCGGGTTCTCAGGTACTCCACAAGGGCACAGACTCTGTTGGGCGTGCGTTTTGTGCCCTTCCCAGGTCTGAGCAGCTCAGGAGACCAGGTGCTTGAGGAGCACACTGTCCCAGGTAGGTCATGCATCCTAATCACCTCTCTGGTCTTGGGTGTGCCATGTGTCTCCTCTGGGAACCTGATCTCAGGCTATGACCCTCCTGGCAGATGTCAAACATCCAGGATTCCAGGAAGACACAGTTAGAAACTGGGGGCCTGCTCACAGTTTGGTGGAGGATGCCAGTCTCTGAGGTCGAGATTGGAGCAGACCCTTGTCTTCTGGCTCTGGCTGTCGCCCACCTGCCTCTCTGCCTCTGGCGGGGCAGGGATTGTATGCAACTGGCTAGCTCTCCTTTGGTGATCACTCTTCTGTGACTGGGCCAGGCTGCGCATTAAGTTAGAGCATTTTGCAGAAAAGTTCTTTCTCTCTCTCTCTCTCTCTCTCTCTCTTTCTCTCTCTCTCTGGCTATCCCACGGTTTGGGCTGCTATCTCATGTTAGCTCCATCAGATTCTCCTCAGGGCATTCAGGCCTGGTCCTTACCCTAAGCATGCAGCCAGTGCCTCCCTGTCCAGCCTCCAGTGGCTGATGTGAGCATCTGGGCTACTTCTCTGCTGGGAGTTTTGGTTAGGCACCTATTTTATGGGTTTTTTTCTTTTTCCACCCAGTTATGTTGCTCTCTGAGATTGCAAAACTCCGCACAAATCTGCCAGTGCGAGGGTTTCCTGCTGTTTGGAAACTCCTCCTTCATGGCTCCCTCCCCAGGATGGGTCTCCATCCCTAACTCTTTTGTCACTCTTTTTGTATTTTATATTTTGTCATACCACCTTTTGAAGAGAAGGGGCTGCGTTTCTGGGCAGACGTTGTTTTGTGGAAGTTGCTCAGCATTCAAATGACCTTTTGATGAATTTGTGGGGGAAAGTGGTCTCCCTGTCCTATTCCTCCCACCATCTTGGGACCACCCTCTCAAGTCAATTTTTAACCTAACATTTAAAAGGTGTTAAAAGGGAATTTCTCCCATTCTATTTGACACTCTTTCTTTTAGGTGCACCTGAGCTGTCTCAGTATGATTTAGCCAACCTGTGAACCTGAAATGCAAAACAACAGAAATTCTTTCTTGTTTAGAAAAATATAAAATAAGTATTTATTAAACACATTTGAAATGATGAACCTGTAGATTTACATCAGTAATCATTAGGATATCTGAAATTCTCTAATTTATTAATTTCACTTTCCCTCTTCTTACTAGAGGATGTATCAACTCTAAATGAAAATTAAAAGGAAAGCCAAGTTGGAAATTAATATTTTCTTAGGATGCCATTAACTATTGTGAAATGCAGATGTTGTTGAGTAACCCATTTCAATAAGCAGAAACTCTCTCACTCTCTCTGCCCTCTGGGGCATTATTTACTTAGTTATTTAACCACTGACCACCTCTCCCTTCACTGCTCTAGGACTGTAAAGATAATTTTATTACAATGTTTCCCACACTTTCAGTTCCACAGTCAGTTCAGTTTGGTTCAGTAGCTCAGTCATGTCCTACTCTTTCTGAACCCATGGACTGCAGCACGCCAGGCTTCCCTGTCCATCACCAATACCCGGAGTTCAAACTTGCTCAAACTCATGTCCATCGAATTGGTTATGCTATCAAACCATTTCATCCTCTGTTGTTCCCTTCTCCTCCCCGCTTCAATCTTTCCCAGCATCAGGGTCTTTTCAAATAAGTCAGTTCTTCACATCAGGGGGCCAAAGTATTGGAGCTTCAGCTTCAGCATCAGTCCTTCCAAATAATATTCAGGATTGATTTCCTTTAGGATGGACTGGTTGGATTTCCTTGCAGTCGAAGGAATTCTCAAGAATCTTCTCCAATACCATAGTTTAAAAGCATCAGTTCTTCAGATCAGCTTTCTTTATAGTCCAACTCTCACATCCATACACAACTACTGGAAAACCGTAGCTTTGACTACATATTGGCAAAGTAATGTCTCTACTTTTTAACATGCTGTCTAGGTTGGTCATAGCTTTTCTTCCAAGGAGCAAGCATCTTTTCATTTCATCACTGGCTGCAGTCACCATCTGCAGTGATTTAGGAGCCCCCCAAATAAATTCTATATTTCCATTGTTTCCCCATCTATTTGCTATGAAATGATGGATCGGATACCATGATCTTTGTTTTTTTGAATGTTGAGCTTAAAGCCAGATTTTCACTCTTCTCTTTAACATTCATCAAGAGGTTCTTTAGTTCTTCTTTGCTTTCTGCCATAAAGATGGTGTCATCTGCATATCTGAGGTTACTGATATTTCTCCCAGCAATCTTGATTTCGGTTTGTGCTTCATTCACCCTGGCATTTCACATGATGTACTCTGCATAGACGTTAAATAAGCAGGGTGACAATATACAGCCTTGATGTACTCCTTTCCCAATTTCGAACCCGTCTGTTGTTCCATGTCCAGTTCTAACTGTTGCTTCTTGACCTGCATACAGATTTCTCAAGAAACAGTTAAGGTGGTCTGGTATTCCAATCTATTGAAGAATTTTCCACAATTTGTTTGGAAAGTGCTTGTTCCACAGTTCCACAGTATCCTGTGCTTAAAAACTAAAACCTACTTAGGCATCAAAGTAACCTTCCATGAAAACTGCTTTCCAGTCTACAGCCTATCGATTTTCTATATGAAATTAGTTTAAAATATGAAAGAAAAGATATTGCCTATACAATGCCAAAGAATGCTCCAACTACCACACAATTGCACTCATCTCACATGCTAGTAAAGTAATGCTCAAAATCCTCCTAGCCAGGCTTCAGCAATACGTGAACCGTGAACTCCCTGATGTTCAAGCTGGCTTTAGAAAAGGCAGAGGAACCAGAGATCAAATTGCCAACATCCTCTGGATCATGAAAAAAGCAAGAGAGTTCCAGAAAAACATCTACTTCTGCTTTATTGACTATGCCAAAGCCTTTGACTTTGGCCACAGGACTGGAAAAGGTCAGTTTTCATTCCAACTCCAAAGAAGGGCAATGCCAAAGAATGCTCAAACTACCGCACAATTGCATTTATCTCGCATATTAGTAAAGTAATGCTCAAGATTCTCCAAGCCAGGCTTCAGCAATACGTGAACTATAAACTTCCAGATGTACAAGCTGGTTTTAGAAAAGGCAGATGAAGCAGAGATCAAATTGTCAACATCCACTGGATCATTAAAAAAGCAAGAGAGTCCCAGAAAAGCATCTATTTCTGCTTTCTTGACTATGCCAAAGCCTTTGACTGTGTGGATCACAATAAACTGTGGAAAATTCTGAAAGGGATGGGAATACCAGACCTGCCTCTTGAGAAACCTATATGCAGGTCAGGAAGCAACAGTTAGAACTGGACATGGAACAACAGACTGGTTCCAAATAGGAAAAGGAGTATATCAAGGCTGTATAATGTCACCTTGCTTATTTAACTTATATGCAGAGTACATTATGAGAAATGCTGGGCTGGAAGAAGCGCAAGCTGAAATCAAGATTGCTGGGAGAAATATCAATAACCTCAGACATGCAGATGACACCACCCTTATGGCAGAAAGTGAAGAGTTCCTGCAATTCATGGGGTCGCAAAGAGTCGGACACGACTGAGCGACTGAACTGAACTGATACTCAAATAGACATAGCTAAAATTTACTGAGTCACTTACCATTCTTTAGATTATAACTAAAAGAAGCTTGTAATCAGATGTGGTAATCTTTTTTCCTTTACCTTCAGCATAGCAACAGAATGGAATCAGAGAAATGTAAACTATTATATATCAGTTAGGCTCTACATCAGATGATTTTTCTGAAGGCTGCAGCTTTGCCTGTATGTATTGTACCTGTGGGAAAACTCTAAAAAAAAAAAAAAAAACCTTGGCAGCTATTCTATTTCACCAACTCCTAAAACAAAATAATAATGTTATCAGTTGGCAACTAATGCAATAGTTGAATCACTGTAGCTTTTGTAAAATTGAAATTATTTGCCTATCTCTGGGTCTGCCCTATCTTCTCATTTTTATGAACAAATGTTCAACTGACATTTAACTAGCTAGAGATTGATAGTGTTTTTCCAGTTTCAAAAATCACATATTTGATTTCTGGTGTCTAATTTTCTTCCCAGTAAAATGAGAATATTACTGATGAACTGTTAAATTAGCATATAATTGACATGAAATAAATATTTATTGACTTAATTAATTAGCAATGGCCATTATTTATTAAATTCAAACCAGATGTGCTAGCTGCATTAGCATTCTCATTCTTATTTTGCATGTGGGAAACCTAAGGCTAGAAAGTTGCAGAAATGGGATTCAGAGCCTGGATTGCTTTCTACATATCTCCCTGCCTCTCCTAGGAATATTATGATAAATATGAAAATTGAAAACACATGAAAAATGAAAGTCATTCAGTCGTGTCCAACTCTTTGCAACCCCATGGATAGTATAGTCCATAGAATTCTCCAGGCCAGAATACTGTAGTGGGTAGCCATTCCCTTCTCCAGGGGATCTTCCCAACCCAGGGATCAAACCCAGGTCTCCCACACTGCAGCAGATTCTTTACCAGCTGAGCCACAAGGGAAGCCCTATTTCTTCAAGGGAAAACACATATTTGTCTAAAACTACACAAGAGCATAATTTTTAAAAGGCAAAGTTGAGAATCTTTTGGTTTTAATATGTATTTGCTGGGAGATCTTGAATAGTTTTGCTTTAACCCACTGACACTTGGCTTCCTCATTTGTAAGATAGAATATATCTCATAAGTTTGTTGTGAGAATTAGATTGATAATCAGTGGAATGTGCTTACCACAATGCCTGATACATAATCTGCCCATTATTAATATTAACTATGAATACACACTCTGGGTCTTTCATCCTCCCTTAGTTGCCAGTAGCCAGACAGTAACATGTATATATTGGCTAGTAAGAAATTCCTCTTTGTTATTAAAATAAAAAACAGGGAAGTTTCCAAAATCACGGCTGAGACACATGTAACGGGATAGGTAACACTAGGTTTTCCTCTTCTTCTTGATTCCTACTATAACTGTAGGGTCACTGCTGCATAATTTATGTTGACAAAAAAAGGAAAAAGATAAGCTTTTTCTCAAGACTACTGAATTAAATTCACATTTAAAAAAAAGATTTCCTAAATACCTAAAGGGGACAGACAGGAAAGCAAATGCAGATGCTTCAAACTTTGTGTTTTTGTGGTTTACTTTTGTCTGAGTTAATGTCTTTGGTTATAATAATTCACTTTTGCTATATACTTTTGTCTTTTTCCTATAACTGTTTGTTTACAAAATTGGGTGTATGTTTTTGTAAGTTACCTCAAATTTCTAATGGAAAAATAGAGCCAGGTATGGAATACATATATAAAAGATATATAGAGAGAAAAATGAGAGATAAACAGATAGATGATAGAAAGATATAGCTAGAAAATAAATAACTTTTTTCCAGAATTTGTTTAACTTAGTTAACTACCTCTGAACCAAATGAGATTACACCTTCCTGTCCACCTTCCTCACTCCACCTGCTGGGACTTGTATATTTCCCTACCACACATAAATGGCCTATTTGCTCTCTTTTCATGCACTGCCATTTCCCAGAACTATGAGGACTGTAGTGACTGATATAATCAAAGCTTTCACCCTCTCTGTCTCAAAACACTATCTCTATCTTCTTTTAAACCACTTTGTAACTAAGCTGAACCTCCATGAAAAGTGTTACACATCACAGACTCAGAGTACCATAAAACCTTAATATTATTATAAGACACATTTTCACATAAGACACGTATCTGGTTAGGTGTCTTATATTTGATGCTTTTCATTCATCTCCTGAATCCTCCTCCATGCTTCATAAAAGGCACTCAGAGGCATTTCAGAAATACTGATACTTGTTAAGTTGAGTTGAACTGAACTAGAAACATTTATACCCTTTTCTTTTTTTTAATTTATTTATTTTATTGGAGGTTAATTACTTTACAATATTGTATTGGTTTTGCCATACATCAATATGAATCCACCACAGGTGTACACGTGTTCCCCATCCTGAACCCCCCTCCCTTTTCCCTCCCCTTACCATTCCTCTGGGTCATCCCAGTGCACCAGCCCCAAGCATCCTGTATCCTGCATCGAACCTGGACTAGCGATTTGTTTCTTATATGATATTATACATGTTTCAATGCCATTTTCCCAAATCATCCCACTCTCTCCCTCTCCCACAGAGTCCAAAAAACTGTTCTATACATCTGTGTCTCTCTTGCTGTCTCACATACAGGGTTATCCTTTTCTCATGTGTTATATTTTTTAATTGAAATATACTTGATTTGTAATGTGTTAGTTTCAGATGTAGAGAAAAGTGATTCAGTTATACACATACTCATGCATGTGTGTATATATATATTTATATATATATTCTTTTTCAGATTATTTTCCATTATAGATTGTTAAAAAATACTGAATGCAGTTCCCTATTATATATGTTAGCATATTGTTTATCTATTTTGTATGTAGTAGTGTATATTTGTTAATCCCAAATTCTTAATTTATCTTTTCCACCTCTCCTCCTTTAGTAAACATAAATTTGCTTCCTGTGTCAGTTAAGTCTGTTTTGTAAATGAATTAATTTGTATTATTCTAATTCCACATACAAGTGATATCATATGATATTTGTCCTTCTCTGTCTGACAATTCATTTAGTATGATAATCTCTAGGCCCATGCATGTTGTTGCATGCATTCTTTCTATTAAGGCTGAGCAATATTTCATAATGTGTATATGCCATATCTTCTTTATTCATTCATTTGTTGATGAACATTTAGGTTGTTTCCATGTCTTGGCTATTGTAAATAATGCTACTATGAACACTGGTGTGCAAATGTCTTTTCAAATTAGAATTTTCTCCAGATATATGCCCAAGAGTAGAACTGCTGAATTATATGGCAACTCTATTTTTAATTTTTTAAGGAACCGCCATACTGTTCTCAGTAGTGGTTATACCAATTTACATTCCCATCAAGCAGTGTCAGAGGGCTCACTTTCCTCCACACCCTTACCAGCATTATTATCTGTGGACTTTGAAGATGTCTATTTTGACTTGTGTGAGGTGATCCCTCATTGTGATTTTGATTTGCATTTCTCTAATAATAAGCAATGTTGAGCATTTTTCACGTGCTTTTTGACCATCTGAATGTCTTCTTTGGAAAAATGTCAATATAAGTCTTCTGCCCTTTTTTTTTTTTTTGATTGGGTTGCTTGTCTTTATGATATTAAGCTGTATGAGCACTTGTATTAAGTCCTTGTCAGTCACATCATTTGCAAATATTTTCTTCCACCATGTAGGTTGCCTTTTCATTTTGTTTATGATTTCCTTTGCTGCTCAAAAGTTTTAAATTAGATTAGTTCCCATTTGTTTATTTTTGCTTTTATTTTTTTTGGCTTTTGGAGACTGACCAAGGGAATAGTGCTCAATTTATGTCAGAGATGGTTTTGCCTATGTTTTCTTCTAGGAGTTTTATGGGATTAGGTCTTGTATTTAAATTTTTAAGCCATTTTGAGTTTATATTTATGTATGGTGTGAGGGCGTGTTCTTACATCATTGATTTATATGCAGCTGTCCAGCTTTCCCAAGCCACTTGCTGAAGAGATTGACTTCCTTTTCTCCTTTATGTAGTCTTGCCTGTCTCATTGAAGATTAACTGACTATAGGTTGTCTTGGTTTTTTCCTGGGCTCTCTATTCTGTTCTATTGACTCATATGTCTGTTTTTATGCCAAGATCATGCTGTTTTGATTACTGTAGCTTTATATTACTGTCTGAAGTATGAGACAGTTGGGCCTCCACCATTGTTCTTTTTCTTCAAGATTGCTTTTTAATTCTGGGTCATTTGTGGCTCCATATAAATTTTAAGATTATTCATTCTAGTTCTGTGAAAAATGTCATGGTTATTTGATAAGGATCTCATTAAATCTGTATATTACTTTAGGTAGTTGGCCATTTTAATAATATTAACTCTTCCAATCTAAGAGCAAGGGTTATTTTTCTATTTCTTTGAATCGTCTTCAGTTTCCTTTATCATTGTTTTACAGATCTTAACATTTAAAGCTTTCACCTCTGTGGTGAAATTTATACCTAGGTATTTTAAGTTTTTTTGATGTATCTAATAATTTTTTTACATTCATTTTTTGATATGTACTATTAGTGTTAAAAATGCAGCAGATTTCTGTATGTTAATCTTGTATCCTATTACCATGCTAAATTTTTTTATCAGTTCTAGTAGTTTTTCTGTGGAATCTTTAGAGCTTTCTATATATAATATCATGTCATCTGCAGATAATGACAACTTTACCTTTTCCCTACCAATTTGAATAGCATTTTGTTTCTTTTTCTTGTCTAATTGCTGTGGCTAGGAATTTCAATAGTATGTTGAATAGAAGAGGTGACAGTGGGCATCCTTGTTTTATTCTAATTTTAGCAAGAAGGCTCTCAGCTTTTCACCATTGAATATTATGTTGACTGTAGGTTTGTCACAAATAGCTTTTATTATGTTGATATATGTGTCCATTATATTCACTTTGATGGAATATTTATCATGAGTAGATGGTGAATTTTGTCAAATGTTTTTTCTATATCTGTTGAGATGATCATGTGATTTTTGTCTTTTTTTGTTGTTGTTGATGTGGTGTCATGCATTAGATTTTGAATGACAGAGTTTAACAGCTAAATTAACAAAATTCTTATTATGTCAACATTGACATAATCTTCCAGTTGTTTATACCCATCATTTTTAAATCATATTGGTTATCAATTCATGTTAACATTGAGGAGCCAAAATGTTAGCTTTTAACGTCAATAATTAACTAAGCTTAACAAACTGTCATACTGATTTTTATAGGGATTCAAAGATATTTCTCTTGAGAGATTTATACACGGTGGAGCCAATGTTACAGGATTCCAGTTGGTAGATTTTAATACACCTATGGTGACCAAATTAATGGATCGCTGGAAGAAACTAGATCAGAGAGAATATCCAGGATCTGAGACACCTCCAAAGGTATTTGTTTGTTTTTATCTTATGTATTTTTAGTACTTTTTAAAATTTAAGGTAGAAAGTTCATTATACAGTTCTTCTAGTAATATTTCATCAGGCACAGTGTGGCCTGGGGCAGAAATATTTTGTCACTATTTGTCATACAAATCAATATTTTCTAAATTTTTATATTTTATGGAGGAGATGTTAGCCATTTCCTCAAGTAGTTTATTATTATTATTAATTTGCATGTGAATGTCTCTGAATAAATTATATACTTTTAAAATTATTTCAAATGTGAATAACCACTAGTAACTATTCCACTCAGAAAACAACTACATTTGCAAAATGATTTATAATAAGTAAGGAAAGTGGTAAAAAATGTAAAATATATAGCTTCTGCAAAATTTCTCTTTCAATTTAACAGTAAAATGTCAGATTGTTTAATTTTATCTGACAGACATTGCCGAATATGTTATTGATATTTGCAAAGGGAGTTGGTAAATTTCTGATCATAAGCACATTTTTTTCTCTCCTGAAGATAAATTCTTTCAATATCATGTAGATAATGGCATAATGTTTCTTAAACTCTAACTTAGTGGTTTTGAGCTTCTCCATAATAAGATATTGAGTCAGTAATGCCATCCAACTCAATGGGCATGAGTTTGAGTAAACTCCAGGAGTTGGTGGTGGACAGGGAGGCCTGGCGTGCTGCAGTCCATGGGATCGTAAAGAATTGGACATGACTGAGTGACTGAATTGAACTGAACTGATAACAAGACATCATCATTTAAACAACTTTTACTAATCTCTCATTGACAGTGTATTCAAGTAAAAAGTTTCAAACATAATTTGGAAATTGAAGCCTAGAAAACTATAATCTACAGTAGAGAATCTCAGTTCTTCCAGCTTTGTCAATTTCCTCTGTGTAGTATAGCAGTTTGGTTAGTCATACCATTTTTACTACATTCAAAAGAAAGCATTTGCTGAGTATCTACTATGTGTCAAGCACTATAGTCCACCCTCTGATTTTACAAATTTCTAAATGCAAGATATTAAATGGTATGTTAATTGATTGTCCTTGAGTCAAGGACCAGATTTGTGAAATGTTTGCCAGGACCAAGTTGTGAACTCCTCGAGCCTTAGACAAGTGCATTGTCCACTATATTGCACCACTTTGTAAGCTTAGATAATACATATGAAAGCATATTAAAAAGCAAAAATATCTTCAAGATGCACACCATCTTCAGGATAAAAAGAAACTTCAGAAGTCTTTCAGTCTGCTTTTCCTTCAAGCTGGCTCAGAGGAAAATTATCCCAAAGGCTCAATTATTTCAAATATTAACACACAAGGAAAAACAAGCATCAAGCTTCCTTCCAAACTCATCTGAATAATTTCCTTTACAGCATGTTCCTCCCATTCTTCATCAGTGTATGCAGAGACAGTCTTGCCTTTCTCTTTCTTGTCTTTCTTCCTCACATATTTTTCAGCTATTTTTTTTAATATCAGCATTTCTTCTATAAACCATCTATTCAAGTTCTTGTTATCCTGAGAGTTTTAGTATCTAGAATGGGCTTCAAACTTCTTGGCAGTGTTTTGTAGTTCCTTGTAACTGTTTTTTAATTTCAGTGACAATGTGTAATAATATTTGTCCACTGTGGTCTTTCTATCCAGATACACTGGTGTGGTTATTCCTTCCCTCTCTTGCCTTTAGCCTATCACAAGGTGTACTATTTGATAATCTCCAACCAGACTTATCTATATCATAGCTTTGGGCACTTTGCTTTATCTTTCACAGCTCTCTTAGTATGCTAGCTATCCAGTGACCATTTAATAAATACATGCAGTCAGTTCTCATTTTTTATGGTAGTTACATTCTATAAAGCTGCCATGAACACTGAATGAGCGAATATTGAACCCTTACTTCTAGGGAAAATTACAAAGTTAGGCACAACAGTTTTGTTAACCAATCAACACATACACTTTGTTATATGTGTGTTTCTGTTTAAACATATCTTATTTAAGATATTGTCAATCAATTAATATTAATTGAATTCACAGTCAGTAGCACTATAACTCAAGCCTGAACAAAGCTTGTCAAACATATATTTTCTCTATAAAGCACATCACAGCCTTCTTACACTCAGGAACACTAGACAGGACTTTAACACTATACCTTTGGGCCATCTGTGTAGGCTTCCCAGGTGGTACTAGTGGTAAAGAATCTTCCTGCCAATGCAGGAGACATTAGACACATGAGTTTGATCCCTGGGTCAGAAAGATTCCCTGTAGGAGAAACTGGCAACCCACTCCAGCATTCTTGCCTAGAGAATCCCACGGTCAGAGGAGCCTAGTGGGCTACAGTCTGTGGGGTTGCAAAGAGTAGTACAGGACTGAAATGACTTCACACACAAGTAGTTGTCACAGTTCCTAGCCAGTGTCTAGCACACTTTTCAAAGAACTCTCAGATATAATATGAAATTTTATCCTCACAACTACACAGAAAATAGTCATTATTTTATTTTATTTTGTTCTGTTTTGTACTTTGTAACCAGAAAACATACTACACATTTCCATAAAACTATGAATAGAATTAGAATTCATGTAGTTATTTCTTCTCAAAACCTAGACCCCTGTTACTGCACTATGATTCCACCAAACTATACCTTTTTATATACAACCTTTGATAAACAGAATTCATCCCATCATTCTAATCACTGCTTAAAGCAGTAAATAGCTCTAGGTCAACACTTAGTTTCAGTTCGTGTTAGTTGCTCAGTTGTGTCCAACTCTTTACGATCCCATGGACTGTAGCTCACCAGACTCCTCCGTCCATGGAATTCTCCAGGTGAGAATACTGGACTGGATTGCCATTTCCTTCTCCAGGGGATCTTCCCAATCCAGGGATCAGACTCAGATCTCCCTTATTTTAGACAGATTCTTTACCATCTGAGCTACCAGGGAAGTGTGCCTTACCTCCAAAATGAAGAGTATGTTTAATAAGAATTTCTAGATGCCATTTAGAAATTTATGGGCATATATGTCCATAAATATGATTTCTTGGACTTTAGCACAATAGGACACAGAAAATAATGAAGTCCTTATAGAAAGTAAAACCAATTTTAACTACTGCTTCTTTCCATTTATCAGCTCTATGACCTGTCAAAAGGTTTTGCCACTGGCTGAATATCCACTTTGCTCTGCTCCAGTCTGTACAATATCTGTTCTCTTTTGTAGCTCACTTGTTTCATTAAAATGAAAGGACTTTTTAAACACAGCAAAAGTGCTTTTGCTTTTTTGGTGTTATATCTTCTCAGCTTTTTTCTCCCATTTAGAAAAACAACACTAGTTTTCTTTTTTTCTCTCTTGATCCTAAAATGCTAGCATTGCTTTTTTTTTTTTTTTTTTCTTTCTGTGTCAATGCTTGTTTTTATTTTCTTGCCATCCAGAAAGATGATTTGATGGCTTTCTCTACCCAGAAGTATGTTGGTCCAGGCAGGGGAGGAGGTATATCCATTTTTGGTTAAGTATCTTAATTTTCATCAACCATACCATTCCAATTATGAGTGTGTATGCTTATCTTTAAGTCCATTTTTTCATGTCCTTGAAGAATATATAGCAAGACTTATAATTTATATGTCACATATAAATCTTTCTGATGAAGCTTTAATTAGATTCTTCACCACTGAAAAGTTCTTTGTTAGAGTTTGTATTCTTTATCTTATCTGTATTTCTGTCCTTCCCAGGAAAACTGACTGCTATACTTAATAGTCATATTGCCTAAGTTTAGTTTCTACAATTTAAATTTCTAATGATTTTTCTTAATTTATAAGCAGCAAATCAAGATCATCTTCCATGTTCCATGACACAAAACTACCCTTAGTATAAGCTTAGAATGCATTAATCATATAGAATTGAGCATGCATGAAATTCTTGAAAGAGAAACTGTAGTTTTTCATCATGATCAGTGGTTGATGCTCTGCCACACTTCAAGAAAGTTGTACCATATTTTTCATATGATTATGAATTCTATAAACAGATTTTACAAGTATTCCTTGTTCCCTTTATTTTCAGATTAAGCAAACCACATTTTCTTCTCAGTTTTTCTTCATTTTCTCTCTTAACCTTAATAATCTTTTCCTGAGATTATTTCTCTTTTCTCAAAGAGAAGCATGGGAGATCATCAGAAAACAGATGATCTATATTTCATTTCTCCACTTTGATCCTAATTTACAATAGAAACTCAGAGAAATGATCTAACCTTCCTGAGCACACTCTGCAGGCATGGGCATAACAGTACTCATGTTTATTTAGCAATGTGTATATACATTTGGTAAATAAGTAAATATTACTTCTGGTACCCTATATTTAAAGTAACAATAAGCATTCCCATTCATTCTTCTGAAAAACTAGACAGAGATAAACACTTTAAGAAACATATATGAAATCTAAGGAAAACGTGGTGGACATTGAGAGAAGGAAAGAGTGAAATACCCCAGCCTTCCTGAGGCTCACCCATAGCAAGAGACTACAAGGTAGATTGTGGAAATACTGCATTTTGTCTTTTTAAAAAATACATTAGCTGTTTCTTCTTGGACACAACAGAAAGACCTCACCTAGAGGGCTTGCTTCTCCCAACTGATGGAAAGCTGTGCATAGAATTTATATTTTACAGAGTGTGTTTTCTCCTTTTTAAAATCATAGTGGTAAGAACTGATATACAGTGTTTGTGATAAGGCAAAAGTAGAAATTTCTGCCGCTAGAGGAAATTAATTAAAGTTAAATTAAAGGAATTTAATTTAAGGGGAAGTTAAATTAAGGGCAGTAATTTATCAGACAACATGGTACTTTATGTCAAAAACCCACATAGTCCCCAGACAAATCCTAAAGACTGATAAGAAATTAACATTTTACCATTATATTTACTTTAATTTTGCTAGTATACATCTGCTCTGACTTATGATGGAGTCCTTGTGATGGCTGAAACATTCCGAAGTCTCAGAAGACAGAAAATTGATATTTCCAGGAGAGGAAATGCTGGAGATTGTCTGGCAAATCCAGCTGCTCCATGGGGCCAGGGAATTGACATGGAGAGGACACTCAAACAGGTAACTCACAATTTTATTTATGTTCAGTTTGTTTCACATGTGCATGTGTGCTAAGTCACTTCTGTTGTGTCCAACTCTTTGCAACACTATGGACTGCAGCCTGCCAGGCTCCAGCGTCCATGGGATTCTCCAGGCAAGAATACTGGAGTGGGTTTCCATGCCCTCCTCCAGGGTATCCTCCCAACCCTGCATCTCTTATGTCTCCTGCATTGGCAGGCAGGTTCTTTAACACTAGAACAACCTGGGAAGCCTTCAATTTATTTCATTGTCCTTTTTATATGGAGTATTCAGGAAAACAAAACAATCTATTGGCAAATACCTATATATTACAATTTCCATTTTAATATATTGAGCGATTATCATTTCTGAAATATTTCTACATAGGATACTGGATAGAATGGTGGAGGTAGTGGTTTAGTCGCTAAGTCATGCCCAACTCTTTGTGAACCCATAGACTGTAGTCTGCCAAGATCTTCTGTCCATGGAATTTCCCAGGCAAGAATACTGGAGTGGTTTGCCGTTTCTCCCCTCAGGGGATCTTCCCAACAAAGGAATCGAACCACATCTCCTATTTGGCAGACAGCTTCTTTACCACTGAGCCACCTCGGAAGCCCACTAGATAGAATCTGGTGTTCATGTTATGTAGATGCTGTAGATGCTTAGCCAGGATAAGCTAGGTTATGTAGCAGTAATAAACAGCCCCAAGCTTCAGTGGCTTAAAACAACAAAAGAAGATTTCACACTCACAGACACACATCAGATTAGTAGGGGCACTCTGCTTTTTATAATCACTCAGGGGCCCAAGCTGACATAGCAGCTACCATCTTGAATACTGCAAAAAGAAAAGAGTTGTAGGGAGGTTTCTAATTGGCAATTAAATGCTTTAGCACTCATTACATGTGTGTACAACCCTTTTGTCAGAAAGAGTCACAGAGACCTAGCTAACCAGAAAGGGTCCATAAAGAACAAGCCCACCTTGGACCCAGCATGAGGAAGAACCTGAAATATTTGGCATACAGTCTTAGTCTACTAATCTACTGACTGTCTCAATAGACCTTCAAATTGCCTTGTAACCTTGGATTAAGTATTTATTTTAGTCTTTTATAGTTATACTAACACTGTTTTTCAAATGATTACTGTAATATGTGTGCATTTTTAGTAATACATTTTAAATGTTCTGAAATGCCACAGGTTCAGAATATAAGTTTAAATGAATTAAAAGGTTTTGGAATAAAGTACACTTGAATATTTTCAAAAATATGTTTATTTTTCTGAATGTCTTAATTTTAACATTAGCAAAGAGAAATATGATCTGCTCTGGTTATCAGGGTTATTTAACCTATTACATGGATGTGTAGATAAAACTGAAAAATAACTAAAAAGAAAACCATATTTCTATTCTTATAAATAATATTTCAAAATTGAAGAAGTACAATGGAAACTTCATAGTAAAAAAAATTTATCTTTCAAGTACATAACAGAATCACTTATATATTTCTTTGATATTCATCTATCAAATTCTATCCCAGTAGCTCAAATACCTCATGGCTTTTTTAGTGAGTTGCTTATAGATTATAGTTCCACATCCATGTGTAGTCATAAGCCTAGCAGATAAAGTAAAGATTTCTGTAAGTAAAATGGCAAATGATTATATGTGCAGATTTTCTTTTTCATTCATAGGTTCAAATTCAAGGACTAACAGGAAATGTTCAATTTGACCACTATGGACGTAGGGTCAATTACACAATGGATGTGTTCGAACTAAAGAGCACAGGACCTAGAAAGGTGAGCCACACTTGAACTGTTTTCTTAGTTTGCATTTGACATTTTTAAAATCTTATAGGTGAAATATAACTGGATAGTCTACATTTTTAAAAAATTGTAAATATGGCTAACCCTTGAACAAAGTGGGATTTAAGGAATCTAACTCTCCACACAGTCAAAACTCTGTGTCAAAATTATAATGGGCCCTCCATATATGTGATTCATCCATTGCTGCAGTTACACATCTGAGGCTTCAACCAACACAGATTGTGTAGTATTGTGGTATTTACTGTGAAAAGAATCCGTGTAAAAGTGGACCTGGGCAGTTCAAACCTGTGTTGATAAGGGTCAAGGGTCATGCTGAAATAAACTATTGTGTCATATGATTGATGTTAATGGTGTACCAAAGCTGAAATGAACTATTTACTCGCTGTTTATATTCCTTATCCAAAACAAAAGCAATTTTTTAAAGGCTTAACAAAAAGAACCCCAGAAAACCCATAATATACTCTTCAGGAAAGCACACAATGTAAGTAAGAGACTTATTCATTTTCATGTAGTCATTTCTGAAACCATTAGAGAGAGAACAAGAAAACTGCTTCTAATGAATAGGCATATTATAGAAGGCTAAATGTTCCTGAAATAAACATTCAAAGAAAAGTGTTGATGGAAAATAATATTATTATAATTACTGTTAGGTTGAAGAGAGAGAGAGATGCTTCAACTGAGGGACCAGGGAGGTTTTTCAGAAAGCTGCCGGTGATAGACTTTTGGATTTCAAAAGATAATTGGTGATCTTGTGATGTGACTAAGCATCATAAGCATCAGCAATGTTCTCAACATCCAAAAAGTTCTTTATATATTGGAGCAATACAATTCCACCACAGATATTGACTATAAACTTTTAATACCTAACATATAACTTTTTAACATTCCTTTTCTCTAGCATTAGCTAAGATGCTTAAGAAAGATATTCTCAACTTACCTTATCTAAAAATTATCTGCTTCAACACTTGGATGTTAAAAAAAAACTTTCCCAAATATACTTTCCTGTGTTAATATAGTGTTGATAGTTACAATTTATGAAATGCCTGCTATGTTCCAAGCACTGGACTTGGTGCAATTTAATCCTCACAATGAGCCTGTAATGGAGTACTATTTTCTCCCTTTTCCCAGTGAGAAAATTATAGTGCAATTGTTGTTGTTGCTGTTCAGTCACTCAGTCATGTCTGACTTTTTGCAACCCCATGGACTGCAGCACCCAGCTTCTCTGTCCTTCACCATCTCCTGGAGCTTGCTCAAACTCGTATCCATCAAGTCAGTGATGCTATCCACCATTTCATCCTTTGTCATCGCCTTCTCCTGTCTTCAATCTTTCCCAGCATCAGGGTCTTTTCCAATAAGTTGGTTCTTCATATCAGGTGGCCAAAGTATTTGAGTTTCAGCTTCAACATCAGTCCTTCCCATGAATATTCAGGGTTGATTTCCTTTAGGATGGACTGATTAGATCTCCTTGCAGTCCAAGGAACTCTCAAGAGTCTTCTCCAACACCACAGTTCAAAAGTATTGATTCTTCAGTGCTCAGCCTTCTTTATGGTCCAGCTCTCACACCAATGTACTGGAAAAACCATAGCTTTGACTAGATGGACCTTTGTCAGCAAAGTAATATCTCTGCTTTTTAAGACACTGTCTAGGTTTATCGTAGTTTTTCTTCCAAGGAGCAAGTGCCTTTCAATTTCATGGCTGCAGTCACCATCTGCAGTGATTTTGGAGCCCAAGAAAATAAAATTTGTCACTGTTTCCATTGTTCCCCCACCTATTTACCATAAAGTGATGGGATGAGATGCCATGATTTTAGTTTTTTGAATGTTGAGTTTTAAGCCAGCTTTTTCACTCTCCTCTTTCACCTTCATCAAGACACTCTTAGTTCCTTTTCACTTTCTGCTACAGTGCAACATATTATAGCTATTTGTCTAAGGCCTATAAATGAGAAAACAAAGATTTTAATTCAGATATATCTGACTTTAGAAGCTTTCTCATTAACCCACTTGAGTAGACTCTGACCTAAAAGAGTTTCTTTTCTAGCAAGATAGAATATAGTAAATTCAATACAGCAGTTAAAGAGAAAGCATTTGGAAAGCCTAAAGCAGAAGAGATCACTTCCTCGTGGAAGAAAACAAATCAAAGAAGGCTGCATGGAGGAGCAGAGATTCAAAGTGAGGGTGTGAAGTTAGAGTTTGAATAGGTAGACATGGTACAGGCAAGATCCAAAGACAGGCTGGAGGCAGGATAATTAATGTCACACATTGGAAGATGGTAAAGGCTTTCAAAGTTGTGTTTTGCTCCAGTCTGTCATAGTGTGTGCTCCTCAATTTGAAGCTGCCATGAAAACCACCTCCAGACTTTCACCCTTTTCGTGGCATTGCTGTGAGTGCATACTGCCAGCCGATACAGAACAGGCAGGAGCCTATATGATCCAGATCAAGTAGGGTAGAACACGAAACGGCAGTTTGAAAGGCAGGTTGTATGATGCACCCTTTTAAGTGTGCTTCCTGAAGAAAAGGATGAAGATACGCTGCCAAGAAAAAATTTAATGTAAACACTGATTCTACTCAGTCTGTAGAACACAGTTTGCAACAAGAAAGGAAGAAGCCCATTTTAAGCTAAGTCCCTCTGCTACCTATGGAGCAGACAGAATATTCTACAAGTCCCTAAGAATATTGACTAACTGGTAATCAGACTATCACAAATCAAATTCTGCACAATTAGCCATTTAAGTAGAATCTTTCTAAAATGCAAAAGACAGTCCATATTTCCCAAAACAGTAAGTACTAAAGGTAAAATGATCTCCTCATTAAAGAAAGAATAATGGAAAAAAGGAAGCTGGTGGTAACTAGTGGTAACATCAAGTGAGATATTTAAAGCAATGAATCTTTTCATGGCCTATTGAACCATGATGGTAACAAAAATTAAGGTTTTTAGAGAAGAAATTTTTAAAATAAGTTGGGAAAGTAATGAACAGTACATCTTCACACTCAGCTGATATTTGTCTAAAACTGTTAAAAGAAATATGAAGTGTGAATTGGTGTAGTCTTATCTATCCTTGTTTTTCTGGGGCATTCTGTCAGGAATATCAAACTTAAAAATGAACTACTGTGAGAATCACTAAGCTGGTCAGTTTCGGCTGTATGTCTCAAAAGCGAGCAGTCATTCTTATAAACTGAACACTTGCCCAAAAGAGAGCTATCTTTGTGGGTTTTTTTTTTTTTTCTTTTTATATACATAGTTCATTTCTTTTTTTTTAATATAAATTTATTTCTTTAAATTGGAGGTTAATTACTTTACAATATAGATCAGAGAGTTTGCATATCAGTTCGCTGGATTCTGTAACAGAAAATTAACCAGAGTCTCATTAAACAGAAGCCATAAAGCTCTTTCTGAAGTCTCAGTTCTTAAGTACTGTGGAATCTTCTTGGAATTCCAGTGATCTTGCAAACATGCTCTAAAACAAGGCTTCCATGATTTCAATAATTCTTCAGGTCAGTTCAGTTCAGTCGCTCAGTCGTATCTGACTCTTCGTGACCCTATGGACTGCAGTACACCAGGCCTCCCTGTCCATCACCAACTCCCAGAGCTTACTCAGACTCATGTCCACTGAGTCGGTGATGCCATCCAACCATCTCATCTTCTGTCATTCCCTTTTCTTCCTGCCTTCAATCTTTCCCAGCATCAGGGTCTTTTCAAATGAGTCAGTTCTTCACATCAGGTGGCCAAAGTATTGGAGTTTCAACTTCAGCATCAGTCCTTCCAATGAATAGTCAGAACTGATTTTCTTCAGGATGGACTGGGTGGATCTCCTTGCAGTCCAAGATACTCTCAAGAGTCTTCTCTAACACCAAGGTTCAAAACATCAATTATTTTGTGCTCAGCTTTCTTTATAGTCCAACTCTCACATCCATACATGACTACTGGAGAAGCCATAGCTTTGACTAAATAGACCTTTGTCTAAATATTATATTTATTGAGAGTAGATTACATGCCAGACATATGAAGGAAATTTTTTGTATATTTTGATATTTAATCTTACAGCAATCTGAAAACTAGACATATTTTTCTCATTTTATATAAGAGAAAATTAAGGTTCAGAAAAACTAAGTAACCTGCACAAGGATGTTCAACTAGAAAGAGATGGAGCTGGGGTGGAGACCAAGGCTCATTATCTAGCTTCAAAGCTACTCTCTTAGCTGCCACAAAATGTTATCAGTCCCAGGGCCCATAACTTTTCTCCTCAAGGTTGGTATAAGTATTAAGCCATGTTTTTCAGGACAGGTCTGGTCAAATCATCTCTCCCAGGAACCAACTTTGAGTAAAACAGAGGCTTCTCATGGCCCTTCAATCCCTACATTGCAGGCAAAGTCTACCATAAATACAGAGATATTTGCTGTGTGTGGTGCTTAGTCACTCGGATGTGTCCAACTCTTTAGCAACCCCATGAACTGCAACTCACCAGGCTCCTCTGTCCATGGGGATTCTCCAGGCAAGAATACTGGGGTGGATTGCCATGCCCTCCTCCGGGGAATCTTCCCAACCAGGGATTGAACCCAGGTACCCCACATTGCAGGCGATTCTTTTCCATCTGAGTCACCAGGGAAGCCCAAGAATACTGGAATGGATAGCCTATCTCTTCTCCAGGAGATCTTCCTAACCCAGGACAGGGTCTCCTGCATTTCAGGCAGATTGTTTAACAACTGAACTATGAGGGAAGCCTCTACTGTAAAAACAGAGTTATTTACTCATACATTATACTATGGTTATGTTTGTGTACAATTCATCTTTAGGAATCCAAAGAAGACAAATATTTCTCTGACATTTCCTACAGTTTAGCAACTTAAATACTTCCATATTTTTACATTACATTTTTATATTACAAGAGCATTACAAAACTCTTGTTCACCCAATTTCTGTCTCTAGAAGGAAAAGCATGCCTACTTTCCTACTTAAATGAGATCAGGCATGGGAAGAGTTCTTAGAGAGAAAAAATATTTCACATGAGGTTCTAGGTACAAACTTTAATATCTTTTACTTTAGGAAATTACTTTTGAGCTATTGTTCACCCTGAACTGTGTTTCTTCCCAGTAATTCCATGGCCCACATGACACCTATGTACAAACCATGGTTCTGTATCACAAAACTTGGATTTATTTTTCAAAAATTCAAGTAGATTTAAGATAAATAGATACAGTTGGGTAAATTCTTGGCTATTATTTTAATTTGCCATTACTTCTAAATCATTTTTCTTGGGATGCAGGGAGATACTCATGAATCCACAGGTTGTCCTTAAATACAAAATGTCAAGGTCTTGTCAACATCTGAAGACTCTCCAGAATGTGTCTCAGAGCTATAGTTTTTCTTTTGTGGGAACTCATTAACTCATTAACAAAGAAAATTTGCTTTCCCAGAGAATGGGCTGCTGAAATCTGGAAGGTGGCTACATTTTAATGGAGTACTAAACTGTGAAACCTATTTTTATGTTGTAAACTGTCATGTGCAAAGGAAAATTAACAGGAAGCAACTGACATGCTTTTTAAATTATTTTTTAAGTACATGTAGAAGTTGAGGAGAGGGTAGTTCTCAAAGTACATTTATTTTGTTTTAATTAAATTTTTCACTGATATTAAATGTGTTAGCACAAATTCCCTGAGATCTCAGTTGATAAAGAATCCAACTGCAATGCAGGAGACCCCAGTTCAATTCCTAGGTTAGGAAGATTCACTGAAGGGATGAGACAACCACTCCAGTATTCTTGGGCTTCCCTTGTGGCTCAGATGGTAAAGAGTCTGCCCGCAATGTGGGAGACCTGGGTTTGATGCCTGAGTTGGGAAGATCCCTGGAAAAGGGAAAGGCTACCCACTCCAGTAATCTGGCCTAGAGAATTCTAGCCTGGGTTGCAAAGGGTCAGACACAACTGAGTGACTTTCACTTTCACTTTAAAATTCATATGGGCAATTAAAAATAACTGCTGAATTGATTTATACTCATAATTTTGGATCAAACTAAGCAATGTAGCAAAATATATTAATAAAAATTATTTTTTTCTGTATTCTGTTAATTATACATGCAATATTTATAAATAATATAGTGTTTCTTTTTATATGTTAATGCTTATTTTATTTTAATATGTTCACAAATACTAACATGACAGTAAAAACTTGAAGGAAACAAGACTTTCAAAACATATTAGAACAAACAGTGAATACAGAGCAGTGAGCAATTTGTTGTTGCTTTTCAGTCGCTCAATTGTATCTGACTCTTTGTGACCCCATGGACTGGAGAAAACCAGGCTTCCCTGTGATCAATTACATACATTTCATTGAAAACATGAGTTTTATCAACTGCATCTGGAAATTCAAGAAAGAAGTTTCAGTTCAGTTCAGTTCAGTCGCTCAGTCATATCTGACTCTTTGCGACCCCATGAACTGCAGCACGCCAGGCCTCCCTGTCCATCACCAACTCCCAGAGTTCACCCAAACCTATGTCCATTGAGTCGATGATGCCATCCAACCATCTCATCCTTTGTCGTCCCCTTCTCCTCCTGCCCTCAATCTTTCCCAGCATAAGGGTCTTTTCCAATGAGTTGTTCTTCACATCAGGTGACCAAAGTATTGGAGTTTCATTTTCAACGTCAGTCCTTCCAATGAACACTCAGGACTGATCTTTAGGATGGACTGGTTGGATCTCCCTGCAGTCCAAGGGACTCTCGAGAGTCTTCTCCAACACCACAGTTCTAAAGCATCAATTTTTTGGTGCTCAGCTTTCTTTATAGTCCAACTCTCACATCCATACATGACCACTGGAAAACCCATACATAGTCTTGACTAGATGGACCTTTGTTGGAAAAGTAATGTCTCTGCTTTTTAGCAGAGGTTGGTGTCTAGGTTGGTCATAACTTTCCTTCCAAAAGTAAGCATCTTTGAATTTCATGACAGCAATCACCATCTGCAGTGATTTTGGAGCTCAGAAAAATAAAGTCAGCCACTGTTTCCACTGTTTCCCCATCTATTTGCCATGAAGTGATGGGACCAGAAGCCATGATCTTCATTTTCTGAATGTCGAGCTTTAAGCCAACTTTTTCACTCTCCTCTTTCACTTTCATCAAGAGGCTCTTTAATTCTTCTTCACTTTCTGCCATAAGAGTGGTGTCATCTGCATATCTGAGGTGATTGATATTTCTCCCAGCAATCTTGATTCCAGGTTGCGCTTCATCAAGCCCAGCGTTTCTCATGATGTACTCTGAATAGAAGTTAAATAAGCAGGGTGACAATATACAGGTTTAATGTACTCCTTTTCCTATTTGGAACCAGTCTGTTGTTCCATGTCCAGTTCTAACTGTTGCTTCCTGACCTGCATACAGATTTCTCAAAAGGCAGGTCAGGTGGTCTGGTATTCCCATCTCTTTCAGAATTTTCCACAGTTTATTGTGATCCACACAGTCAAAGGCTTTGGAGCAGTCAATAAAGCAGAAGTAGATGTTTTTCTGGAACTCTCTTGCTTGTTCCATGATCCAGTGGATGTTGACAATTTGATCTCTGGTTCCTCTGCCTTTTCTAAAACCAGCTTGAACATCAGGGAATTCACCGTTCACATATTGCTGAAGCCTGGCTTGGAGAATTTTAAGCATTACTTTACTAGCATGTGAAATGAGTGCAACTGTGCAGTAGTTGGAGCATTCTTTGGCATTGCCTTTCTTTGTCATTGGAATGAAAACTAAGCTTTTCCAGTTCTGTGGCCACTGCTGGGTTTTCCAAATTTGCTGGCATATTGAGTGCAGCACTTTCACAGCATCATCTTTCAGGATTTGAAATAGCTCAACTGGAATTCCATCACCTCCACTAGCTTTGTTCATAGTGATGCTTCCTAAGGCCCACTTGAGTTCACATTCAAGAATATTTGGCTCTAGGTGAATTATCACACCATCGTCCTTATCTGGGTCGAGAAGATCTTTTTTGCACAGTTCTTCTGTGTATTCTTGCCACCTCTTCTTAATGTCTTCTGCTTCTGTTAGGTCCTTACGATTTCTGTTTTTTATTGAGCCCATCTTTGCATGAAATGGTCCCTTGGTATCTCTAATTTTGTTGAAGAGATTTCCAGTCTTTCCCATTCTATTGTTTTCCTCTATTTCTTTGCATTGATCACTGAGGAAGGCTTTCTTATCTCTCTTTGCTATTTTTTGGAACTCTGCATTCAAATGAGTATATCTTTCCTTTTCTGCTTCCCTTGTTTTCACAGCTATTTGTAAGGCCTCTTCAGACAGCCATTTTGCTTTTTTGCATTTCTTTTCCTTGGGGAAGGTCTTGATTCCTGTTTCCTGTACAATGTCATGAACCTCCATCCATAGTTCATCAGGCACTCTGTCTATCAGATCTAGGCCCTTAAATCTATTTCTCACTTCCACTGTATAGTCATAAGGGATTTGATTTAGGTCATACCTGAATGGTCTAGTGATTTTCTCCACTTTCTTCAATTTGAGTCTGAATTTGGCAATAAGGAGTTCATGATCTGAGCCACAGTCAGCTCCCAGTCTTGTTTTTGCTGACTGTATAGAGCTTCTCCATCTTTGTCTGCAAACAATATAATCAATCTGATTTTGGTGTTTACCATCTGGTGATGTCCATGTGTAGATTCTTCTCTTGTGTTTTTGGAAGAGGGTGTTTGCTATGACTAGTGTTTGCTATGACTAGTGAGCCTTTGCCCTCCTTCATTTCATACTCCAAGGCCAAATTTGCCTGTTACTCCAGGTGTTTCTTAACTTCCTACTTTTGCATTCCAGCCCCCTATGATGAAAAGGACATCTTTTTTGGGTGTTAGTTCTAGAAGGTCTTGTAGGTCTTCATAGAACCATTCAACTTCAGCTTCTTCAGCATTACTGGACTTCGATTACTGTGATATTGAATGGTTTGCATTGAAAACAAACAGAGATCATTCTGTCATTTTTGAGATTGCATCCAAGTACTGCATTTCGGACTCTTTTGTTGACAATGATGGCTACTCCATTTCTTCTAAGGGATTCCTGCCCACAGTAGTAGATATAATGGTCATCTGAGTTAAATTCACCCATTCCAGTCCGTCTTAGTTTGCTGATTCCTAGAATGTTGATGCTCACTCTTGTCACCTCCTGTTTGACCACTTCCAATTTTCCTTGATTCATGGACCTGACATTCCAGGTTCCTATGCAATATCGCTCCATACAGCATCAAACCTTGCTTCTATCACCAGTCCCATTCACAACTGGATGTTGTTTTTGCTTTGGCTTCGTCTCTTCATTCTTTCTGGAGTTATTTCTCCACTTATCTCCAGTAGCATATCGGGCACCTACCTACCTGGGGAGTTCATATTTCAGTGTTCTATCATTTTGCCTTTTCATACTGTTCATGGGGTTCTCAAGGCAAGAATACTGAAGTGGTTTTCCATTCCCTTCTCCAGTGAACCACATTCTGTCAGACCTCTCCGCCATGACCCATCTGGTTTGGGTGGCCCCATATGGCATGGCTTAGTTTCACTGAGTTAGACAAGGCTGTGGTCCATGTGATCAGATTAGCTAGTTGTCTGTGATTGTGGTTTCAGTCTGTCTGGCCTCTGATCCCCTCTCTCAGTGCCTACCATCTTACTTGGGTTTCACTTACCTTGAAAGAAGTTTGGCAAGCATTAAATGAACACTCATTTGGGTGTATGTAGCATAACAGTAAAGTATAAGTACCATAATAGTAAAATATATGGACTTGTAATTGCAAATATTTGCTGTGTGTATAAACTTTAAGATGCATTTTTTTAAAGCATTGATTACAGTATCTGTCAGAGAGCAAGCAGTAAAGTAGTCTGCATTCTGAAAAGAATCCTAAATTTCCAATAAAATCCTATTTTAGTTTGTTACTTTGTATAGTGCTTAATTAATTACTTAATATATTTTATGGAAAAGAATTTGCTTCAAGTCTAAATGAGCAATATAAGGATTTGAAATTTTAAAAATACAAATTTAAATTTTCAAAAGTGAAAATATTAAGTAATCATTAACATTTGATATATTTAGAATTTTAGAAATGGTAAGATTCTTATCTAGTTGCTAGGTTATATGAAACCAAAAACTATTTCTATATTGCTTTAAAATACACAAATCTATTTTTTAAAAACATCCTGTACATATGCCCCATGTAAATCTATTCTCTTTACTATAAAATCTGTAACATTATTGAAAATCATGTAAATTAAGTATAGAAGTTTCCAATCAATCTCACCACAAGAGCATCAGAACAAAAAGGTATTCCATCTGTATCTATATTCTTTTTTGAACCCATTCATTCTCAATGACTTAGCTAGTCCATGAGTGTGTTAATAAATTGTAAAGTTGGCAAATGTGTAAGTAGGTAGTATCATTAAAATTAGAAAAACTGACTCATCATCAATTAAGAAAACTTCCAAACACATTTTTGTGTGTGTGCTTCATAAATTTGTTTTGTTTTCTTATTAATAATTCTCATTGTTCCAATAAGAACTAGAGAAAACTCTTCTAAAATGTGTTTTCAAGATTTTTCTCTGTTTGGCAGGTTGGGTACTGGAATGATATGGATAAATTAGTCTTGATTCAAGATGTACCTACTCTAGGCAATGACACAGCAGCTATTGAAAACAGAACAGTTGTTGTAACCACTATTATGGTAAGTTTTTGTCTGTGTTTTATGATGTTTCGTTTTGCCCACAGGCAATTTTAATTCCCAGCTATGTGAAGGCTGCATCTTAGTGATGGTGGCATTGGTGTTCTGATCAACAAAAGTCTGTTGAGGCTTTGAATAAATTTGTCTTGAACTCATTTCAGTACTTTTATTTGTATTATCTTTTGTTACATTATTGTTCTTGGAAAAATGTTCAGATGTTAAAAACTGAAACTCTTTCATTGGAAATGAATCAAATGCTAAGATTTCAAAGGACAAAAGAATGAACATAAAAAAGATCAACAACTAATCACATGAAATACCCAGTAATAAACATCATATATTGTTATTATGTTTTTAAAACATCAATGTAATAATAGCTAATGGTGTTCAACATTATAATTTTTAGGTACTTTATTAATTTATTAATGATTTGCATTGTCTTTATAATAGAGATATGAATGTTAAGATTTTAATGAGCATGTTTTACACAACTGTATGCTTTAAAAATAAATTTTGTTTTATATTTACTTCACAAAAGAGTTTTTGTACCGATTATTTTTCTCATTGACCTGTGGGGAAAAAAATGCATTAAGATTTCTTATACACATCTTAGAATTTTAGAAATGGTAAGATTCTTATCTAGTTGCTAGGTTATATGAAACCAAAAACTATTTCTATATTGCTTTAAAATACACAAATCTATTTTTTAAAAACATCCTGTACATATGCCCCATGTAAATCTATTCTCTTTACTATAAAATCTGTAACATTATTGAAAATCATGTAAATTAAGTATAGAAGTTTCCAATCAATCTCACCACAAGAGCATCAGAACAAAAAGGTATTCCATCTGTATCTATATTCTTTTTTGAACCCATTCATTCTCAATGACTTAGCTAGTCCATGAGTGTGTTAATAAATTGTAAAGTTGGCAAATGTGTAAGTAGGTAGTATCATTAAAATTAGAAAAACTGGCTCATCATCAATTAAGAAAACTTCCAAACACATTTTTGTGTGTGTGCTTCATAAATTTGTTTTGTTTTCTTATTAATAATTCTCATTGTTCCAATAAGAACTAGAGAAAACTCTTCTAAAATGTGTTTTCAAGATTTTTCTCTGTTTGGCAGGTTGGGTACTGGAATGATATGGATAAATTAGTCTTGATTCAAGATGTACCTACTCTAGGCAATGACACAGCAGCTATTGAAAACAGAACAGTTGTTGTAACCACTATTATGGTAAGTTTTTGTCTGTGTTTTATGATGTTTCGTTTTGCCCACAGGCAATTTTAATTCCCAGCTATGTGAAGGCTGCATCTTAGTGATGGTGGCATTGGTGTTCTGATCAACAAAAGTCTGTTGAGGCTTTGAATAAATTTGTCTTGAACTCATTTCAGTACTTTTATTTGTATTATCTTTTGTTACATTATTGTTCTTGGAAAAATGTTCAGATGTTAAAAACTGAAACTCTTTCATTGGAAATGAATCAAATGCTAAGATTTCAAAGGACAAAAGAATGAACATAAAAAAGATCAACAACTAATCACATGAAATACCCAGTAATAAACATCATATATTGTTATTATGTTTTTAAAACATCAATGTAATAATAGCTAATGGTGTTCAACATTATAATTTTTAGGTACTTTATTAATTTATTAATGATTTGCATTGTCTTTATAATAGAGATATGAATGTTAAGATTTTAATGAGCATGTTTTACACAACTGTATGCTTTAAAAATAAATTTTGTTTTATATTTACTTCACAAAAGAGTTTTTGTACCGATTATTTTTCTCATTGACCTGTGGGGAAAAAAATGCATTAAGATTTATTGAAATTCTCCTAAATTAATAAAAATATGACCTTCATTTGGTCACACTATAAAATGAAAAATACTCTAAATCTTAAGTCTGCTTTTTCAAAGAGATTCTCATGAAAGTATCTTTTAAATAGTGTATCTCATATTTTTCTCTTCTAAATTCAAACATACTCTTTAGCGTCAATGCTAGTCAAAGGAGATCAACAATCGGTAACTGTTTCTATCTAATTTTAAGTTACATATCCTCAGCTCACTGTCTTATTTAACAGGACACATTTTTAACTTTTATAAAGCCCTTACTCTAAATGAAAAGAAACTATTTTCTGTAATTTAATTTTTAGCTTATATAATTTTAACTTTATGTTTTTAGTAATGTCAAGTTATTTCCAACATTTTGACTGAGGTCAAAGCATGAAAATGCCAGAGAAAAGCTTTCACATGTTGCAATTAATTTTATCAGTGTTGCGCTACCAGCTAGCAACGTAATGTTAATCTGTTAAGCCTTAATTGGAAGTTTATAATTTTAGAATTCAAATCAACCAACATGAGTTTTTGTGTATGAATGAAAAATATATATCTTCTAACTTAATTGTGTAATGCATGGAACTTATATATATATGTATATGTATATGTACATATACATATATATATTCCTAAAAAAGACACAGTAATGGAAAGTCATGCTTCAGTACAGTCCTCCTCTTTTCAGCCTCTGATGAAGAATCCTATTTTAAGAAATTGATCAAGAAAGAAATGAGCTCCACGTTGTTCAACTATTCCTAACTAAAGCTCAAGTCTCGTTCTTCTGTGTAGTAAATTTAAGCTAATTTTTCATTCTTCTTGGATGATCAACTCTGGACTACCAGAAAAAAAAAAAAAACACTTATTTTTAAGTTCTGTGACTTTCCTGAGATACTAAAACAGAGAAGAATTAATCCTCATCATTTTCAAGAAACTAAATGTTGAAAAATAATACTTAATTCTGACGTATCAATTCCCATATCTTGAAATGAAGTCATTGTACATAAATGATGGAATTTTAACACTTCTAATTCCAAGAGTAGATTTTCTAAACGTAAATATCTATGAATTTGCATCCTTCTTTTCTGGATACACATAGTTGCTTTAATTTTTTTTTTTTTTTGAAATTTTGCCTGTTCTACATGAAATAAGGTGTTTTAGTGTTCATTATAGGTATAATGTAGATTCTGTTATTAAAGAGGGTGGAGATACAATTCTTCAGGCCACAATATTGAATTAGCTTTGCAAGCATGGCTATTTTTCAGAAAGCATGCTGTCAAAAAATGAGTAAAAATGATTGAAAAATCCAGTTGTTTCCTATATATATAGACTATTCTGTACAGTTATCTTTTCTTTTTGACACTGATGTCACCAATACTTTTGCAATGAAAATGAAAATAGTGCAGTACTAGTTTCTGTCTTTTGTATAAATATATAATCTCTACATAAATAATACCTATGATCTTTGTAACTTCAATAATTCAAAAACAAAAATGCTAGCATCCTTTCGCCAAAAGTGTTCCTTGTGTTTGCTTTTGTTGATATTATCCCAGGACCTATGACATCTCCATCATCTCTTTCATCTTGAAAGAAATGTGCTTTTTTGTAGATGAATGAGATATTGACACTGGTGTATTATAATCCCTCAGATTAAGTTGAAAACTTGCAACAGGAATGGAATTGGTTAGATGTTAAACTATGTGCAAGACAGATATGTAGACATAAAAAGAAGGCTGTTCAGGCACTGGAACTCATTCATTTTGATCAAAATTGTTATGACTTTGCTGTTCTACCATTTGTCTTTCCTTTGTGTATGTTGTTATTTACATGTTGATACACTGTAATAGTATATGTTATTGTTGAATAAAGTTGATTGAGAAATTTATTTATTCATTCAAAAATATTTATTAAGCGTCTGCTATTTGCTAGGCACAGTTATAAGCCTGAGATATGTTAGACAAGAAAACAGACCAAAATCCTGCACTTTCAGTTGAATTTTAATTCTAATGAGAGAAAGTAGACAAGAAACATAATAAATATAGTAGATACCATTTTTTCAATAAAATGTCTTCAGTTTTTGCATTGCTGAAATCTATTTGTTTTATGTCTTCATTTTAATGACTAATTTATTCTTCCTGAATATAGTCGTACTGAATATAACTTAACTATATCTAAATAAAAGTAAGTTTGACACTATCATCACATGAGAATCATGATTACAAAATTGAAAGATCTAAAGTTTTGGATTCAGATGCTCAACATTTTTTCTCTCTAAGTCTTAGTGACTAAAACTTTTATAAAATTTGTACAATTTATGAGACTGTGACCATGTTAATTTAACATTTTACATTTAAAGTAAACAACCTAAGGAAGCCAAATCTGTGCCACATGGTTTAGCTAAATGTAGCAATTGAGGGAAAAGTGGTTTGCAGTAGACATTGGGGTGGTGGTTTCCTCTGTAATTTCACTACTTTCTTTCACTGAACTCTCCGGAAAAGGAGAGATACAATTAAATTTCAGTCAATCTCATTTTTTCCCAAATCTTTTACTGAAAGTAAATGAAACATAACTTATTACTAAATTAAGAATGCATTTCTTACCATCTCATGAACTCAACAATCCTTTTGGAAATTTTTCCACAAAATCCAAATTTATTCACTACAGTATCATAATTACTTTATAAGCCTTAAAACAATTTTACTTATAAAGTCCTTCCAGGAATATTTTTTATTCTTTTTATGAGTTGTTTGATAAATCTTTTTACATGGAATTTTGTAAATGCACTGCACATAGATACATATGTATATACAATATACAAGCGCATATTTATACATACATATAAATATCTATACAGATTTTTTTTTAAGTTTCAGTTCAGTTCAGTCGCTCAGTCGTGTCCAACTCTTTGCGACCCCATGAATCGCAGCACGCCAGGCCTCCCTGTTCATCACCATCTCCCGGAGTTCACTCAGACTCACGTCCATCGAGTCCGTGATGCCATCCAGCCATCTCATCCTCGGTCGTCCCCTTCTCCTCCTGCCCCCAATCCCTCCCAGCATCAGAGTCTTTTCCAATGAGTCAACTCTTTGCATGAGGTGGCCAAAGTACTGGAGTTTCAGCTTTAGCATCATTCCTTCCAAAGAAATCCCAGGGCTGATCTCCTTCAGAATGGACTGGTTGGAGCTCCTTGCAGCCCAAGGGACTCTCAAGAGTCTTCTCCAACACCACAGTTCAAAAGCATCAATTCTTCGGCGCTCAGCCTTCTTCACAGTCCAACTCTCACATCCATACATGACCACAGGAAAAACCATAGCCTTGACTAGACGGACCTTAGTCGGCAAAGTAATGTCTCTGCTTTTGAAAATGCAAGTTTAGAATGAGTTTATTGATATCCACAAAATGACTTGCTGAGCTTTTGGTGGGTTGTGGTACATATACACAACGGAGTATTACTCAGCCATTAAAAGGAATACATTTGAACCAGTTCTAATGAGGTGGATGAAACTGGAGCCTATTATTAGAAAGAAAAACATCAAAACAGCATACAGATTTTTTTTACTTTATTTATTGAAAATCATCTTGATTCATTTATATAGGCATTTTCATAAGCAAACCCTAATGCCATAGCATAGACAAAGATTGATTTCTTTCCTGAAATAGCAGAGCAGATGTAGAACCCTATGCATATGGAAATTGTACTAATAAACTCATAATCACTAAGAAGTAATGCATTTCAAATAACTTTTAAGGAATTGTTATCCCACAGAACACAGCAATTGATAACAAAGATGGTCAGTTATAGTCTTCCATTTTAATTCACAATTGAGAACCTGGGGCTCCAGAAGGTTGCTTATCAAAGATGGTTCACAAACACCCCTTAATGATTGACTATAACTCATTTTTTACTATACTGAAAAGATTTGGTATTTTCTTCAGCATAACTTTGTATTGAGTCTCCTCAAGTTTGCAGTGTTTGAAGGGCTACTTGTACATAAATTATCAGGTTTGAGATGGGACAAAAGAAAAGGTTGAGAGCATGTTGAGGATTTGCTGCTAATTTGGATTTAACATGAAAGAAAAGAGAAATGAGACAGATTCAAAGAAACTGGAAAGAGCTGATCAGTTATGAGAGATCTTGTTCGAGAAATGCCTAGCTGTTCTCTCCTTTTGTTCTTCCATCTTCCTGAGTGTGATCATCTTATTTCTCTTAATTTGCATGCACCAATATTTGAATCTCAACAATTATTCATGCCCCTAAGAGTCAGACATAACTTAGTGACTAAACAGCAACAAACTTCTAATCAATACTTTCAGTAAACTGAAGGCTTCTCTAGCCTTTGTTGGTTTGCTTATTAGGAAAACAAAAATCTGATGGGTGCTGCTATCCAAAAAAGAAAGTGAAAAATATCAAAGACACTAAATAAACTTGTATTTATAGAAACACATGCCTGTTTCAAAAGAGATGATCTGGAACTCATTGATATTTACTTTCCTTTTGAACTCCTGAACCAGAAGTTCTAAAGTAAATACCTTGCCATGATATTCTTATTTAGGAAGCATTGATAGACCAGGAAATCTTTATATTTATTGAGTACCAGACACTATGAGGAAATATGGAAAAGTATTAATTTACTGTTTTTTCAAATTTTTCATTCACTAAAAATACAGAAATTCATGTGTTTAATCTTGTCTTCTCTCTTGTTAAATCACATGAAATCTCAAATAGTTGCATATATTTTGACAAATGCTACAGTAGCTTCAACAGTGTCCAGACATTTCAAATTATGGGTTCAATTTCCACTCTTGCTAGTTCTGTGAAATTGAACAATTTGTTGAAATTCTTTAAGCTTAAATTTTCCATCTGCAAAATGGGAAATGCCTATTTCAAAATGGCAGTGTGAAAAATAAATAAAAGGATACTATTAAATAACAGTTAAATAACTTTGTACTTGACGCAGAGCAAGCACTAAATAACTGAGGGCTTGTAATATTTTTTACTATATATTTTATTATGTATGGTGGTCTCCCACTATTCTCACTCCTGTACCTTTATTACAAAGAATTTAATCATAATCGTAAGAGAATGAGGAGCATATACAATTTATTTTTATACCCCTAGTTCCCAGCAAGCTGCCTGGCACACAGCAGGTATTTATCAAATATTTGAGTAAACATTGAAAACGCAGCTTTTAATGAAACAAATTATTCATTATATAATGTATAGGGGATTTTGCAAGCTAGATGATAATACTAGCTAAAGAGACTTCTGTACACAAGCTAATACACATTTGAGGGCTAAAATTCATGTGTTCAAGTATTTCAGACTCTTTAGAATTTATCAACCTTAGTAGCAAGTGTGAACTTTAGCGATACTCCTTTTGAAAACCTCTCATTTGTTACATTAACAATTTCAATTAGAATGCTAAGGATTGTGCAAATATGCAATTTGTGCTTGTTTATACATGTTCTTCCATATTTTAATTAACTATCACAAGAAGAAAAGAGACAAAATGAAAGTATTGGTTCATTTTAAGTAATATTCCATAACATATCTTAGAAATTAACAGTCTTGCAACAACTTACAATTTTTATAACCACATTCATATTTTGCAAAATGATTTATATCTGGAGAATGTTTTCTTTAAGCTAACAAATAATTTTCTTCTATCTAAAGAGATAATTAGCTGCCTTTATTTTGTAGGTGGAGAAATTTCTTAACCAAGTCCAGTGTTAGAATATCCATCAAATTCAAGAAAGAAGTGAGAGACTTCTGATTCTTTTGGCCATGTCTACCTAAGGCAGGACTTAAGAAAATAATACAAGAGCAAATCCTAAACAATTGCCCACAATAGAGTTATTTAGGGCATTTCTATGAGAAAATCACATATTATATAATTTACACTTCTATTGCTTTTTGAAATACTTTCTATCGTTACAAAGTATTTTAAAACAAAATCAGAATTAGTGTAGACTGTCATGTAATGCAAAGTAAATCATCTTCTAATCCAGAGTTTTAAGAACAAGTTCAACTTTCCAAACTACAGATTTGCTTGGAGAAAAGAAAAGATACATATTAAAATTACTAAATGAATATCACAGTGCTATTTTATAAAATATATATCATGACTTCAATAACATTGTAGTCATTCCTTGTCTGCAAATGATTAAGAAATCTGAAATGTGACCTGGAGTTCTGTATGTACTGCATGTTCACTGAGCCTATCTTTTAGTTGATGGCATTAGGTTTTATTTATAAAATCAAGTGCTTTTCTGCTAACGTCTATTTAGTTTCACAGACTATAAATAGTTTGGTTTAGGAATGTGTGTGTGTGTGTGTGTGTGTGTGTGTGTATGTACCAAAAACTGTTCATTTATTATGAATTAGCAGTAATCTTTTCATTTCACAATAATTCTTCATCCTATTTCATCTTATTGCTTCAAAAACTAAATGAGAATATTACTAGAAATATTACTTGAAGAGTTATGATTTTCACAATTGTGAAAAATTATTAGCTTCCATTGGGAACATATTTTTATAATAGAATAAAAATTCTTGGATCACAATCTTAATTAAAGACAAGATACAGGACAATTTTAGGAAAACCAATTTAATACAAATTAGTGTATAAAATATTAAGGACTGCTAATTTGTTCCTTCTTTGCACTTGCTAAATACCTGCTCTGACCAAGGCATCTTGCTAAATCCCAGAGAGCAAAGAAAAATAATATGGCTCTTTTCCTGAAGGAAGTCACAGTTGAATGTAAACAAGATGCAGAATACAGAGACCTATGACTTTGAATAAGTCTTTTATTGCACAAAGTTGATTCCTAAGTAGTCTTCAGGTCATGAGATACTTTGAAAATGGTAATCCCATTGCCATAGATGATAATTTATACTTCTCTAGTCAATTATTAACATATATTTTTCCTATCACAGTCACAGTGTTAAGTATGTAATAATCACTCAAAAAAATTTTATTTTATTTTAAAGATTCTATTTTTAGTATAAAAACAGAATCTACAAAGTAACTTAATATACTTCTAAGCATAGCTATATATTCATCTGTTTTATTATCAATTTCTTGCCACACAAAACCAGTGTGTGTATTAATACTAAATATAATCCATTTGTTAAGTTCTGAAAGTGAAAGTTGCATAGAATTTTTAATGTTTCATAATTTCTCCTTTACAGTTCTACTTCTCTCATTATAGGAATCCCCATATGTTATGTACAAGAA
Organism: Cephalophus harveyi; assembly: GCA_006410635.1. NCBI lineage: Eukaryota > Metazoa > Chordata > Mammalia > Artiodactyla > Bovidae > Cephalophus > Cephalophus harveyi. Next base: position 86,254 of record SJYT01070088.1, on the reverse strand, counting down.
AAATCATGAAATGTTTGAAGGAAATGACAAGTATGAAGGCTATTGTGTAGATCTGGCATCTGAAATTGCAAAACATATTGGTATCAAGTATAAAATTGCCATTGTCCCTGATGGAAAATATGGAGCAAGGGATGCAGACACAAAAATCTGGAATGGGATGGTAGGAGAACTTGTTTATGGGGTAAGCAAATCAATCTATTAGAAAATTTACTTACATAAACCTGAAAGTTTTTTTCACTTGGGCACATATCAATTGTTAAATGTCTATTGTTGTTGTTTTTTTTTAATTTGCAGTTACATTCAAAGAAGCATATATGATGTCAAATATTTCTTTATTTCATTAGTAGTGTAATTTCCTAACAATTAGGGAAACTAATATTTGATAATTTCAAAAAGATAAAAACCCAGAATATGATATTCTATTTAAAAAAAAAAAACTAACTTCCGTATCTATGATGATTATTCTCTTAAGCTTGATGCTGCTATACCAGAGACATGTTTTGAGAGCTACAAAACAGCTCCATTATTTATCTGTTACTTGATAATTGTAGGAGCAGATTTCCTTTAACAGCATAAAGTTGAGCCTTATTTTAGCTAATTATTTATATTTCTATTGGTTGTATTTACAAGTAAATATCTTTTAAATTATTAGTGAAGCAATCAGCAAACTAGCTAGCATATATTAAAGACTTACCAAAAATGTGAAATTCTTACAACTCTGCTGAACACAATAAATTTAAACTTACATGCAATGACATCATTTTTTCCAACATAGTAAACACAAAAGGGATAATTTATTCCACAGAGGGCCTCACATGAAAGCATGTCAACCCCTTCCCTTTGAGCTCACCAGATTTTTAGTGTACATATTCAAAGTGAAAGTGAAGTCACTTAGTCGTGTCCAAATCTTTGTGACCCCATGAACTGTAGACTACCACACTTATCCATCCATGGGATTTTCCAGGCAAGAGTACTGGAGTGGGTTGCCATTTCCTTCTCCAGAGGATCTTCCCAACCCAGGGATTGAACCTGGGTCTCCCGCATTGTAGGCAGACATTTTACCATCTGAGCCACCAGGGAAGTCATACATATTCAAAATCAAGGGCAAATTCAGTGTAGCCATTCCTGCCTGAAGTAGAACAAGATTGGTCTCTTCAGCTAACATTGCAGTGTTAAAATCAAGCCAGTATTTATCAATTGCCAGTGATGGTATATTTCCAAAGTCCCGAAATCAAACCTAGAGCCCACAGTGAGTTCTATTCATCAAGTAACCAATAAAGTCATATACACTTGAAATGTATTCTGAAATTTCCTATAAGCCAATTTACATTTCACAAATTTCATGTTCAAAACACATTCTGTCTGATTAATTCTCCAAGACTCCCTTTAAAAAATAAGAATTACACAACAGTAATCCTTCCCCAGGAAAGAATAAAGGTAGAAAAAGTTAGAACATTGGGCTTCCCAGATAGTTCAAGTGATAAAGAATCTGCCCACAATGCAGGAAGCTTGGGTTTGATCCCTGGGTCAGGAAGATCCCCTGAAGAAGGGCAAGGCAACCCACTACAGTTAGAACATAACTGAAGTATCTAGAGGGCCTCACTTTTGAGCCAGAACTGCAGTTCAATACTTTTGCATTTCTACACCCTGCTTTCAGACCATGAAAAAAATGAACATTCTCTGCACAGAACAGCTATAACAGTAAGAGGAAATTATTTGGCATTAAAAAGCAATTCGTTGGCTTTATATTCATTTGAAAGAACTGCTGACTAGTTAGATGCCCTAAATAAGGAAAACAAAATTTTCAGTCTTAAAAAATCAAAAAGTATTTCACTATTGGGCTCATCAACAGTTTGTTACTGAGCTTTAATTCTCAAAGAAAAAGAGTGCATGTGTTTGTTGGTAATGTATTAAACTTTAAGATTTTAAATGTGAACACTAACCTAGTGCCTAGAACTACACTAATTCATTTACCTTCAGAAAACATTATTGAGTATTTCATCTCAAAAACGCATTCTTGAATTGTCAGTTAATTTTGGACCAGATAACTAATCAGTTATTTTCTACAATTGTTACATCTCTCTCCTCTGGAGTCCTTAGCAAGTTGGTAACCCAGGCTCACTCTTTTGCAAGTGTTCTTGATGATGTTTTATTGGGAGAATATTGTTTAAATGGTGAAAACAAGTGATATGAAGGGAGTAGTATAATTAAAAACAACAAAACTGTATCACTAGTACATGTGTCACATGGCACAGAAAGTCACAAAGTCAGGCTGTTCTCAGAGAGAGAAGATAACATAATGGTTATTACTCTTGATTGATTCCTCAGTCAGTTTGCAAGGATTTAAATAATCTGATCTTTGCCACTTGAGTTGTCCAATTTTTTCCCGAAAAGAATCTTTGTTCCTGTCTCATATACTTTCCACAGATTTGACATTTTCCATTCTGGTGTCTGCAAAGCCTTTACTTGCCTCTCAACTAACTTTTTTTTTTCCTTTCTTACTGCTAGTACACACATGAATTCTCAGTTTACAGGCCCTAAGTAAAACTCTGTACATATTCTTCTACTCAACAAAGCCAGCAAGATGATTAACTTTGAGTCTGTTTATTTATTTTTTTTACTTTATCCTTTACAAACCTTGTTATTGTAATTGTCAGGAGTAGATTATCTGCCAGACACTTAGATGTGATCTCACCACACCACCAAGTGATTACCACAAGGCTCGAAACCTCCCTTACACTTTCAGGTTCTTTCTTCCTGTCACTACTGCACATTGCAACAAATTCCTCATAGGATCTTCTGTGGTATACTGCTCCAGGGCCTTTTCCTGTGCCTTTCTGTACTTCTGTATGTATATTTTAACCAAAGAAAATTTCCTCAGAGCAAATTCCATGTCCTGCCAACACTAGAATTACTTGTGGTATGTGTTAAAATGCTTGTTCATCAGCCTTACTCCAGAAGTCATTGAGAATCCAAATATTATCAAGCTCTTACAAGAGACATTTTTCACAATTTTGGGAATCACTGAGAGCTAATGGAACAAGACAAATGCAACATCTCCAAAGTTAGCAGAGAAAACTCAGATCTATCTTCTGTTTCCCGGCCTCTTTCAGAATTTCAAGTGTGTCCTTATTGAGCATTGCCATCACCACTGTTATCTAATGTTTGCTTTCCATTGCACCTAGTTTTATGTGCTGGAGACTCCTTTATTTCTATTCACGCTTCTCTACCTTTAGGGTGTTTACTCTCATTAATGGCCACTTGTATAAGTAAAAAATTTCAGAAGACACTACACAGAACAGTGTAGTATTTGAAAGGTGGTATTTCACAACAGAGAAAGGAAGCATTATCCATTTATCCCTACTGGTAAAGCAGGACAATTTTGTAATACATTATCATGTAATATGCTAGATAAATTATAGAGGGATTATAGGTACTAGAATAAAGTATATATTGAGGTTGATCATACACTATGAGAAGCATTTTTCTAAGCATGAAACCAAAGGCTGAAAATATAAAAATATAATTTTATATGGCTACAACAAAATTTTAAAACATGTATACTAAAATAAAGTATCACAAACCAAGTAATGTAAATAAAACAATGACTAGAAGAATATTTAATATATATATATTGAAAATTGTATTTTAAAATATTTAAAACACATAAATTAGTGAGCAAAAAAAGAAGCCCCTATGGAAGTGGGGAAGATTATGACAAGTAATACATAAAAGGAGTAAAACTGTCTGTTTTACAAAAATTTTAAAAATTCAAGTCAGTACAATGAGATTAACAAATTGGTGAAGATAAATGAGAATAAATGAAAAAATCCCCTAGAAATCCACAGGGAATATCCAGGGTTCAAAACTGAAGGTGCTTTCACACAGTGCTGATAACAATACAAATTTGCATGATCTTTAGGGAGAAAAATTGGGCAAAATATGTAATGAGCATTAAATAACAAAGATATGTGTGAGGATTTGTCTTCAGAGTTGTTTATATCACCATTGTTATAAATTGTGTAAACCTGGGAACAATACAGATATCCCCCCAAAATAAATTGAATGAGTAAATTTTGATACTTTAACATGATAAAATATTTGCAATCATTAAGACTTATTTTTACTATATATGTTGAAATAATGTTGAAATACCTCATCATATTCTCTTGAGAAAAGGAATTATAAAATATCATGTTCTATATTATCCAATTAGATGTGTATAAGAGACAGGGACTTAAGAAAATAATACATTTTTCTGTTTCTGTTTTTATATTCTATATCTACTTCATATATCACTGTGTAATGAAAATTAAACAAATAATAATAACTTCAGGGAAGTAATAATCTCTCAAAAATGATTCTGACTTGTGTATGATATATAGTCATTTTTGATATGAACTAAATTTATTCCCACTTGAAAGCATATGCAGTTACTTTTCAGACACTCAGTGGAAAGCATGACAACAAAAGTACATTTTCCATTCTAACCCTCCAGTTGCCTTTGTACCAAGCTGCTGGCCATCATATCAATCCAGGGGCCTAAAGATATAAAGAGTGAATATAAAAGTGGTAGCTACTATGTGAAAACAAATATGTTTGTGTTTCAGATTCCATTTTAATACCAAATATTTTCCTTCTAAAATAAATAATCAAAAAAACTTTTCTCATTTGTAGGTCATGTAACAATTTACAGTTTTTTCACCATATTTCATTTCATTTTATTTTAGTGATGACATGATTTAACAGAAATACAATCTCAAATTGCAAAGCTTCATGTGTAAAACTAATTTGAGTCTCAGTCCCAACTATCTGTAAAACAATGATAAACATAACATTTTTTATCTGTTTATGATGGTTAAGTGAGAAGCCATTCAAAACAGTTAAATCTGCATAGACATAAAACCTCTCAGTAACTGTTCATTAAATGTTTTGTTTTATTAAGATTTGCTTAATAATCACAATAACGTAATGAGGTAAACAAGAAAGAAAATGTCTTAATTTTGGAGATATGGAAACTGGTTCAGAAAAGTTACTCAGATGTGAGAAGCCATTCAAAACAGTTAAATCTGCATAGACATAAAACCTCTCAGTAACTGTTCATTAAATGTTTTGTTTTATTAAGATTTGCTTAATAATCACAATAACGTAATGAGGTAAACAAGAAAGAAAATGTCTTAATTTTGGAGATATGGAAACTGGTTCAGAAAAGTTACTCAGAATCACAACATAAAAATGAAAGCTGGCATCTTATTAATAAAATTCATAAGAATTGAATGTACCATTTCCAAAATCTTTTTTAGAAATTGAAAGTAGAAATAAAAGTATATGAATAGGAAGAAATAAATGCCAATTTCCAGATTTTTGTTTATATTCTGAGTTGAAAAATGTTGTCAAACGACAAGTTTCTTCTATTTTACAAACACAAGCTTCATGCTAGGTTTTCTCATAACTGGAAAGAAATAAAAAAGAAAAGGCTATTTGAAATTTGCAATTCAAATTTTAAGGAATGGCCAAGTAATGAATTCGTGACAACATTCCAAATAGAAAAGACTGCAAAATATCAGCAATTCTAGCTAAGAAATTCATAAATTCAGCCATATGGGAAAACTTTCAAGTGTCCTCCTCTGCACTATGTCAGACCCTTAAAGACTAATGCAGTTATTTGAGTTTAAGCTATTTTTGCTATGCCTACTGTTTCTGTTTTCCTCTCCCTCTTATCTAATCACTAGCACAAATAAAGATATATTTGCAATTAAAGTGACATAATATGAAAAAATAATCTACTGTTTATGTTTGTCACTGGCCTTATTTATTGCAGGTATTCCCAAAAAAATTTAGAATAAATACTAACAGGTTAAAATCTGAGTGAATCAATCCAGTAATAAATGGTTCATGGAATCTATTAACCCACATTTTTTTCATGTGTCTTTTCTTTTATAGAAAGCAGAGATTGCTATTGCCCCTCTGACAATCACTTTGGTCCGAGAGGAGGTCATTGACTTCTCTAAGCCCTTCATGAGTTTGGGCATATCTATTATGATCAAAAAGCCTCAGAAATCTAAACCAGGAGTGTTTTCCTTCTTGGATCCTCTGGCCTATGAGATTTGGATGTGCATAGTCTTTGCCTACATCGGTGTCAGCGTGGTCTTGTTCCTGGTTAGCAGGTTTAGTCCATATGAGTGGCACACAGAAGAGCCGGAAGATGGGAAGGAAGGACCCAGCGACCAGCCTCCCAACGAGTTTGGTATCTTTAACAGCCTCTGGTTTTCCCTGGGTGCTTTTATGCAGCAAGGATGTGACATTTCACCCAGGTTAGTTTCAAAGCCCTTAAGTTCTTCACCAACTCCCTAGTAATTCTAAATATTGTGCATAACTTCTTTCTATATGTTCTTATTCTAGAGGCAGAGCATTACCTAAAACAGAGAAAGACTTTTTGCTCCCCAAATTAATCTAAATATACTCATAACCAATTTTTCCAAATTAGCACAAAGTATGGATGCATCATAAAGGTTAATTTCCAACTGGAAAAGGAACATATGGAACCCATCAGAACTCTCAAAAATCATTTTGTATTAATATTTCCTATGGTGACTTGACAGGTGGAAACTAAACCTAAATTCTTAAGAAAAGAAATTTATTTTCATGTTATTTCCTTTACAAAATCAAATATTTTTGTCATTGTTGTTCATATTTCAGAATTAATTTTGAATTCAACTTAAATCCTGTGTAACTTAATGGAAATTTCTGCCATGAAATTACCTAAAACCTAAGTCAATATAATAGGTTCCAGATATACTTTTTTCTAAACAATCATAAAGAAAGTAAGCAGTATACAGAGTCAGAAATGTAAATGCTATATATGTTTTATCTGTGGAGTCACAGCTCATGTCAGTTAAGACATAATTTAGTTAAGTTTGCCAAAAATGGAGCCAACCTACTGCTACAAGAAAAATACCAAATTTCTCTGAGAAAAGTAGGTGAAGGCAAGAGAAGCTAAGAATTAAACTTAAATAGTGACATATTAGCATCACATATATGTGTATCATTTTAAGAAATCTTTCTTAAAAAGAGACATTTTAGCAACAATGCACTTTGTATTCCTTATGACCCAGTTCAGTTCAGTTGCTCAGTCGTGTCCAACTCTTTGTGACCCCATGAATTGCAGCACGCCAGGCCTCCCTGTCCATCACCAACTCCCAAGTTCACTCAAACTTACGTCCATCAAGTCAGTGATGCCATCTAGCCATCTCATCCTCTGTTGTCCCCTTCTCCTCCTGACCCCAATCCCTCCCAGCATCAGAGTCTTTTCCAATGAGTCAACTCTTCGCATGAGGTGGCCAAAGGACTGCAGTTTCAGCTTTAGCATCAGTCCTTCCAAAGAACACCCAGGACTGATTTTCTTTAGAATGGACTGGTTGGATCTCCTTGCAGTCCAAGGGACTCTCAAGAGTCTTCTCCAACACCACAG
>SJYT01070088.1:36719-70513 GCA_006410635.1 Cephalophus harveyi | reverse complement strand
CTTTACTTGTTTCTTGTTCCTGTAATGAAATACTGAATAATAAGAAAGTTGGCAAGTAACAAGCATGATTCTTGTATTCTTAAATTTTTTTAAAGAAATTTTAATCAAACTAATACTCAGATTTTATTTCTTCTAGTTTCAACTTAGTATACACAGTGAAGCAAATATATATATATGTATTACTATATGGCTAATAGATGTTTACCATCAAGTCTCTAAATTGAAATAACCAGAATAGATGTTTAAAGACAAGATTAAGTGATGCAGAGAGCTTATGATTTTCAAAGATTGGAACTCACTTTAAAATGGAATAATTTGTTCTTTGGAAGAGAACTTCATTATTAGAGATGAAATGAATGAGGCCAGGCAATATGGCCTCTCTAGTGGATCTTATTAATTAAGATGATCTTCTGCCCTGGAACCACATAGAATCTTTGCAATTGAAATATAGTTGGCATAGAATGTTCCTAATATGAGGATTTCTGTAGAAAAAAGAAACCTGTCATTACCTGAACACACATACATAAATATATCAGGATCTCTGTTTCATGAGATATTTTTAAGTGTTAATAACATAAAAACATTTCAGATACCTATTTCCTGAAATAAATATTTCCTATTTCCTGAAAATTTTCAAGATATCTATTTCCCATCTGATATTTATCACTATCTGAACGTATATTAACATAAAATATTTGGAGTTTGATTTTTTAGGTATGCAAATATCTTCTGTGGCTTATTGTATAGGTTTATTGATTGCTAAATTCCCATCTTATGAAGCCAAAATTTTGAACACCACTTTTAATCAATCATTTGAGTAACTTGCTTTTGCCCAGAACATGTATTCTTAAGTTTGCTATTCAGGTTCCTTGTCAAATTATTGAATATCTGCTTTTCGTTGGATTCTATCTTCTGGTAACCAAACAAAGTTGGCTTAAATAAGTATACACGATACTCAGAATTTGGCCTCATGCATAGAGTCAAGTTTTGTGAAAATCTCCATTACTTTTAGTTTTGATCCAGGTGCAAAATTTCCCCATTTTGCTGTTGAACAAAAATAACTGCACCAGATAAAATTGGATTCTATCTTCTGGTAACCAAACAAAGTTGGCTTAAATAAGTATACACGATACTCAGAATTTGGCCTCATGCATAGAGTCAAGTTTTGTGAAAATCTCCATTACTTTTAGTTTTGATCCAGGTGCAAAATTTCCCCATTTTGCTGTTGAACAAAAATAACTGCACCAGATAAAAGTCTGTGTGTATCATTGTATTAACAAACACCAAACAGGATTCAGACTTTTGTATTTTATTAAACACACCCTTAGGGACATTTGCATTCACTTGGATGTATTTTCACATTAAAAAAAAAAAAAAGAATGTGTGCATAAAAAAATCTAATATGAATGCAGATACCCACAAAAGGAATTAAATGAATTAAGTACAAAAAAGAGTGTAGATCAAGCCAAAAAATAAAAATTTCTTTACTGAAGTCAAGGGATTAGAAAAACTAACTTTCCAAAATAGAAAGTGGAAAAACAGGAATCATTTCTTTTTAAGTTTAATGTATCTTCTGTTTGGAGATTTTGTTAGAAAAGGTCTAAAAATGCTTTGGTGGACCTAAAATTTGATTCTTGTTTTATAGATATTTGGTTTACAAACTAGGGCAGATGTCTAAAAATGCTTTGGTGGATCTAAAATTTGATTCTTGTTTTATAGATATTTGGTTTACAAACTAGGGCAGATTTCTCTTCCTCATTTGATGCTCAACTACTGACTTGATAGGGACTGCATATTTTGTATGCATGTTTTTAGAATGGTTCTCATTAAAACTTGGAGACATGGAAAAATATAAAAATAAAACAATATAACAATTCTCCTTGTTTGCTATAATTCAGTACAACTCTATGGATGTATATATTTCATAAAAATAATAAGTTGTTCTTTAAGCAGTTAACTAGGGTAATTATGACATGAGGTACTTTTTCATTAAATATCACTTTTAAATATCTTTCATTTCATTGATTTTCTTAAACAATGGTAAAAGGCAGTTTTCTAACTGAAAAAAAACAGTGTAATTATGACAAATTGGAATTAGGGTGTAATGTAAAAGGCTTTATCCTGATTCCAGTTCAGTCAATATTAACATCTTGTTCCCTTCTTTCCTGTATTTAATTTTGTTTTAATTTCCTCCAGAGATCAAAAATAGCAGTGTATGAAAAGATGTGGACCTACATGCGATCAGCAGAGCCATCAGTGTTCACTAGGACTACAGCTGAGGGAGTAGCTCGTGTCCGAAAATCCAAGGGCAAATTTGCCTTTCTCCTGGAGTCCACTATGAATGAATACATTGAGCAGCGAAAGCCATGTGACACAATGAAAGTTGGAGGAAATCTGGATTCAAAAGGCTATGGAGTAGCAACGCCCAAGGGCTCTTCATTAAGGTGGGTGGAATAGTATAACAATGTAACATGTGTTGTTATAGTATTCCACCTTCCCTGATGTCCCTGAGATAATTATTTTGTTTTGTGTGTGAACATGGTATGTTTGTTTGTTTTTCTTTCTCTCCATTTCATATTTTTTGGTCAACAATCAGGTAATTTTTTTTTAATTTTAGAATAATTAATCATAATTGACATATATCTTTTAAGGCCATATAAAAACCAAACTGGTTGAACACCTGCTGCTTCCAGTGGGCCTAAAACATGGGTAGCATATGCTTCTATATCTCATCAACTTTTTTTGGTCACTGAAATCTACATTCTCATTGTGTCAGTAATAATTCTACATTTTTCATTATTTTTTAAAATTATGCCTGCCCACTAGTTTCTATGAAGAAATCAAAATCTTCTAGAAAAACACTTATTTTTCCATTTCAATGTTTCATTTATTATGACATCATTATATTTTTAGAAAATCCTCATGTTGTACTGATGCAAACTTTGCAAATCACATTTATTTAAAAATGCAGGAGGGAAAACTGGGCTCTGATTTTATGGTGCTTACTCAAGTCACACTCTCATCTGTTGCAAAGGGAGTATGGCATAAGTAAGATCTGTAAAATTAGACTCAATAGCAATGCAAAATTGTTAACACATAGACCCCTAAAATATGACTTATGACTAAAGCATCACACATGTGGTTAATAGCCCACAAGTGTTAAAAGTGGCACTTTAATTCTTAAGGAAATGTTGGTAAAACATGCCCTTTTTACCCTTTTGGTCCTGGACATAGAAAATCCACATGTTTATGTCCAGGAGGCAGTGTTTCCTATTTTCCTTAAGTAATAAAGGCTGCTTTTGAGTTACTGGGACTAGAATAAAGCCAGGGTCAAAAGTGACAACTGACAAATTACTCTGGTCTCAGTGCTGTTTAGGAGAGATTCATACAAAGCACAGATTCAAGAGGAAATCAGAATCTTTGCTAAAGGAATTAATCAAGAACCTGGTCTTGAGAAATGGTGTTTCTGGTAAGCCTTGGAAAATTAAGGTAATAAGACTTGTACTATTGCCTAGTTAAGAATGAAAACAATATAATAATATATGATTGGTTTCAAAGGGGGAACTGCAAAGTGTTTTGGGTATCTGTATTGGGTGGTGGAAGAGTTGAGACAAATATAAGAAACAAATACTAGCACTGAAAAGTTGTGTTAAACCAATATTTTGTGCTTGTAAACAACACTGTAACAATTAGAGAGCGGTTTCATGTTATGTTCAAAAGGGATGATTTTTAAAGAGAAAAAAAAGTTAGCCAGTAAAGACAAATTTGAGTGTAAACTTTGACAATTCTGAAGTCAGATTTATTTGAACATACTTCCCATGTGAAACTGGAGAATTGTGCAAGGGGGAAGTCCAACATAAATTATTCATGGGAATCCTCTAATAGTGGAATATGTAGTTCTTAAATAATGCTGGACAAAGTATAGATCAAAAAATAATTGTGAAATATCAAAATAAATTAATCAATTATCCATGATAAAATTCTACCCTGAAATATTTTAGCCATTCAGAATCAGGCATCAGAATATTTGGTCTTGAAAGTGTTTATTTTGTTTAATGAAATATAAGAAAGATGTAATCTCAATGAGGCCATGTGGCAAATACATCCCCATCAAAATAGTAACTACAAGAGTACAAAGTATAAATTATTTTTAAAAAACCCAAAGGGAGACAGCTATGGTGGTTGATATGTAGATCACTGTTTAGACTATTGATTATATTCATTGGATGTAGCATTTGCTCTTAGTTTATTCTCTGTGGATGTGGCTGGCTTGTCCTCTGTCTTGTGTCTACTGATAAAGGCAAGTTCCAGGGACTGAATTTGGCCTGCAGATACTGGTGCGCCTGACTCCCATTGATAGCAACAGTGTTCCCGTCTTAAATGTGCCACTTTGTCAAATCCACACTACAGGGATTGTTTGGGGGGAAGCTGAAGGACTTCATCTGTCTAGAACTGTATAATAGTCAGCTCTGGCCTCCCCCTGCTTTTCCTGTCTTTCCCTGGATCTTGTTAATGAGGCAGTTGTTAAACTCAGCTTCCTGGGTGAAGCGTTTGATTATGTGCTTTGCTTTATATATGCCACAGTTTCCTGAGCAAGCTGGCCCCTGCATGACAGAAACAGTCATTTTGTCCTGCCTTTGAGAATGCTGGAAGGGCACTGAGGGCTAACCAGCATTCACCTTACCCACACCTCTTCACTCCTTCACACTTAGCCCTACTGAGTAGGAGGCTCATTAAGCTAAAATTTTTGTTCTTATTCAACCAGCAACCTTCTGCTTCAAAACAGGGAAACTAACATAGAGAAGAATGTAGAGATTGATTAATAGGCAGCTTCTGTATAAAAGATAAAATGCAAAAGAATTGCAGCCCTTAGAGCAAAATCCAGAGGGTATAACTGCATCAGAGTATCTTTGAAAGCTTTCTTCCTTATTTGTTCAGTTGAGACTAAGTCTGTTTTCCTGTAAGATCTTTTTTAACCAGATTTTTGGGTTAATAGTTCTGGATACAATGAGACTGGTCTATTTTGTTGTCATTAATTATGGCTTTCTTTCAAATGCTGCTGTTTTGATTCATGGGCAACATGAGGCTTTAAGAAAAGAAAAAAAAAAACTTTCTATATATGTATACACAGTAAAGTTGTATAGTTTACTATCAAAATAGTACTTTCTTTTGTATATTATCTATATTACACTATTTGCTACACTTTTAACTTTGCCATGCAATAAGTAAACTGCTAAAGATTCCTTAGAGTGAATCATAATTTAGTTAATACAGATTTATTGGCTATTACATGGTTTTTAAATGAGAAATACCCTTTTTAAAGATATTCATGGTATCTAGAATCTTCAAGTACCTCCAGGGAACCTAGAAGTAGATCATACCTTCAGAATTTTCCTGGCATTTATAAGAATGTGTATACTTGACCTTAACATCTGAAATAAAGTTAAAGAACTAGTTTTCTGGGAATTCCCTGGAGGTCTGGTGGTTAGGATTTTTTGGTTTCACTGCCCTGGACCCGTGTTCAGACCTTGGCCAGGGAACCAAGATCCTGCAAGCCACACAGTGCAACTAAAAATAAAATTTAAAAAGGAAAAAACTAATTTCCTTTACTTTTATTTTTCAATAGTTATTATCTCCATTCACATGTTGCCTTCTCTAAAGATATGCAATATTTGTGGAACTGTTGTTAGTATAAACTAATGATCTATAAAAAAAAAAAAAAAAGTGTCTTCCAAGAGAAAACAGCCCCAAAAGAACTTCATCAGTGTTTGAAATCTGTCCAGTTGGACTTGGGAGCTGATCCTTTGAAACCAAGCACATCATGCTTAGTTTGAAAGAAGCTAACTTAGAACCCCCACAGCAATAGCGTGGCAGGAGGGGAAAAAGTATTAAGAATGGGAATAGCAGGGCACATCTCCACTGGACCTTTTGAGTGTTTAACACAATCATTGTCCTCATCAGACACTTGGCTCAATTCTAAATCTGTATCAGGGTAGGTAGAGTTCTCTGTATGCCAAATTATGTTTCTTCCACTTTGGAGTATTTTTTAGAGCAGACGTATTCAACTTAACATTTAAATTCATGTGTGAAAAATATATTATCTGTAAACAACCACTTTCCTATGTAAAATTTGTGGGACATATTTAGTCATCAGTTCAGGAGTTCTTAGAAAGTTTAGAAAGGAGGAGTTTCTTGATATTGTTTGTGAGAATAAAGTTGTAGTCTATTTTTGGTGTTAGTAACAAGTCAATTGTTAACACTTAATGTAGACACTAGTAAAACTTAAAAGTGCAGAAATTTAAAGCTTACTTATTAGTACTCGGCCTCAAGTACTTTTAATTTGTTTTCTGGAAATGAATTACAGAAGATTAGTATACAATTTTGTTTTGTTTTTTTAACTATTACGGGAAAAGAGAGAAATTCTCATTTATAAATATCCTTCATTTTATTTGGTATCATATTAAAAAATGCTACAGATAACTTACATATTATAAAATGCTACAGATAACTGACATATTTAAAAATGTTACATAAAAACGTAGTTCTTGTGATCTCTTTATGTTTTGGAACTTAGTCTGATAGCCTATCCTAGGGATTAGAAAAATGCACTCATATAGACATCAGTAGCACCTCTCAGCATGCAAACACATGCAATTCCCCCTGGCTGTGATATGCTTAAGCACTTACCCTGTTTGCTGTTAGAGATGTGGAAATACCGGTATTTCACATTCACATGGTAAAGGTATCAGTGTTAAATGTGTCCCAGGGGGAAATATTCCTCTTTAGCATTCATACATTCCATCCTTCTCTTGCTTGATATTGAGTACAGTAGGAAACATAAAACTTTCCACTGCCATTTAAAATTTTAGGTGTTTCTTTTAACTTTTTTCCTACAATTAAAAGATGATTAAAATTACAACTTCCCATGCAAAGGAAAAAAAATCTTGTATTTTTATACACTTCTTTAAGATTCATGAAGCATTAACATTATCCATCCTTTCTGCTCATTAAAAAACATGCTAATATGATTTGCCTTTATTCATTTGCCAGTTTATTCAACAAATGGTTGTTGAGTTCCAACTGAGAATTTACCTAATAGATTTCAAGTTGTTCCCTCTAGGGATGTTTTGTGGCTAGCTAGGTAATACCATTTGACTGTTTCTAAATTCAATATTCAGCTGTGTTTCTCAATCAAATATTCAGCTCTTCTTTACATTTAGAAACAATATTTTAGTAACTTGCCTGAGAAAAGTGAATAATATGTGGCTGTTTTAGTTTATACTACTTCAAAGAGGATTAAATTTAACAAGATAAAATTGCTAAAAAAGAAGTTCAACAGGTAAACCTTCACAAACTGATTTAACAAGAAATCTAAGACTAGATCTCCATTTTGACAGTGCAGTGAAAAGCCAGAATTCCACACTGCTGTTCCTTCATCCCACACTATTATCTTATAAACAAATACTCTTAAGTATAAAGATTTCCCCAAAACAATATCTATATCCTATAAACTAAGGTTAATTCACAACTAATGTGAATGCATAATCTATAACCTTGAGTTACACATGCCACATATATTTAGAAAACATAAAGTTGTCTCTAAGACCAAAGTTCATAATTTGATATGTATAAATATGCTGTAGACGTGTTTCCTCTTGGTATATGTTTAATAGCTGGACAAGTTCCATATTATGCCACTCATCTTTATAGATCATCTCACTACAAGAATTGGTTTCTAGAATTGCAGTATTAGTGTTCAGGTTATAAAGGGGACACAGAAAAACAAGAAAGCAAATGAACAATGGGTCTGTTCAGCTAAGAAAATACCAGCCAAGTTTGTGTGGACTGGTTTGTTATTCATATTTAAGAGAAGGAAGATAAAATATTTTGACAGTCATTTGAAATGAACTGGAAAATAGTAAAGACTATGATTTATAATTATATTCTAAGTAGAAATAAGAAACTGTAACCTGTTTATTTTATAAATGTTTATTTCTCCCCAAAAATCAGTCCTATAACTTTTGTTTTCAAAATGATATAACATACATTTGAGATAGCTTTGCTACAAGCATAATATCATATGCACCTGGCAACACCTGAACAGAAAGTCACCATTCAACTCTCCAAAATACCTCACCTGGCCTCAAACCTTCTCATAAAAGGCATTATATTGACTCTAAGAACATTTCATAAATAATAATTATACAAACAGAAGTTAGAAATACTATGATTATATTGTCTATCCTCCACTAATACCACAAATGGCTTTTTCATGATTGCTGCTGCTGCTGCTGCTAAGTCGTTTCAGTCATGTCCAACTCTGTGCGGCCCCATAGACAGCAGCCCACCAGGCTCCCCCATCCCTGAGATTCTCCAGGCAAGAACACTGGAGTGGGTTGCCATTTCCTTCTCCAATGCATGAAAGTGAGACGTGAAAGTGAAGTCACTCAGTTGTGTCCGACTCTTCACAATCCCATGGACTGCAGCTTACCAAGCTCCTCCGTCCATGGGATTTTCCAGGCAAGAGTACTGGAGTGGGTTGCCATTGCCTTCTCCTTTCATGATTAAAAGTAGTTTATTTTTAATAAATAGGTACCATACTTTCTGAAAACCTAAAACATTGTTAGGACTCATTCAAAGAATGAAATACACTTTCAAAAACTTTGTAAAGCCATTTCAACATGTTTCTCTACCGTCACACAACTCAACAATGAAAAAACATTAAAGGCATAAAAATATTCTTAGCATTAAATTGTGCCTTTCGAAGTATACTATGCCAAAATTTGCAAGAAATCTATTGTTTTAAACTCTACTAACCAAAATCATGATACCATATTGAAATACCATGGTTTTATTTATATTGCTTTTTCTCTAAGATTCTCAATGAAGAAAATGCATAAGTATTTTTTTTACAGAAATGTTAAAAATTCAATCTATTTTATCTAAGTGTTAAATCTTTGGGAGTTTGCCAAAATAAAAATCAAACTGGAGTCAATCAAACAAGTGTAACACAAGCAACTCACTTTCAAAGGCGATATGAGTATATGGACCCCTCTCCATTGTTGCTTTACTATGCAAGTTTATATAAAAACTATCAAGTTCATATCAAACTATAAAAACTATCAAAAACTATCTGCAAAGCCTCTGCTATTATAGAAGCCTAGTCATTTCATATTTGGAGCTGAGAGATATGCAACTTCTAAACATCCTTTTTGATAGAGTAATAGGCCAGAATACTATTAGTAAATAAGAGAAGATATCACCAGATCCCCAGTCCCTAGTCTCCTCTCTTTTTAGGGGCTTGTAACTAAGACCACAGAAAAAGTATTATCAACAAGTCATTGCTACTGACTTTAGCATGAAAAGCAAATGCTTTTTTAAAAGCATGAGAAATAGAAAACTTAAAATTAAACCAATATCCAGAACCCTAATTAATACCCTAACCTTTGGCTTATGTTTGAGGCTAGGCTAGCCAGAAGTAAATAGGATCCAAAAAAAATGGACCTGATTGTCTTTCAGAGTAAATATGAAGGGCATAGACTAAGAAAAAAAAAGAATCACTTTCCATGAAATGATAAAGTAATGATAATATAAGGCAAAGAATCAGTTAGTCTATCATTTAATTAATATTTTTAATTTGTTCACTTTTAAGATATAATGTTTGAATTTAGCTTAATGTATAACTCTAAAAATTGCTGGGCAGGCTGTTTCAAAAATGAAATAATATTAGTAAAAATACAGCATTATGGGTTTCAAACCACTTTCATATACATATATGTATATGTATATATATATATATTCACCTGCTCCTTTTAACCTTCTTATGATGTCATTTTATTATAAAGGAAGACATAAATTAGAGATGTTAAGTGACTTGCCCACAGTCCCACACAGCTGAGATTGGAAATGAGATCTTCTGACTCTCTCCAGTGCTCTTATGGGAAAAGAACAACAACAAAAAAAAAAAAAAAAAAACCTCTTTATTGTAACTATAGTTTACTTTGAAAGGTTATTGAATAGATTCTCTGATTATTCTATGTTGTAGTTTTATCAATAGTGATAATTTCAAGGTATATGGAAAATACCCATATAAGAGCTCAAGAAATTATAATGTTTAATTCATACTATAAACTAAAGAAGCTCTGCTAAATTAACTAAATTAGACAGAGGTAGGTTTCAGGTCAACACAAAGAAAGATTTTACAACAATTAAAATTGGTTCAAATAATGGTGTGGGGGGAAATTGACTATGTTTCCCAAATTGTTCAAATAGAAGATATTCTCACATCTCAGAGAGTACAGACTTTGACATCTAAATTTCCGTCTTATTTCGAGAGTCTGAGATTCTGGGTCATGTCCTGAACTGTCTTTAGTAAAACACCCAAAGAATTCTGTTATACCTCTTTGAAGCTGTGGACACTTAATAACACTAGGGGGAAATTCATTCCCAGAATTTCAATAGAGGCTCATTAGGCTTTGGGATTAAACAATTCACTAATTAAGTAAATAGCTGCTTTAATCATAGTCTGTCTACAATGTGAAATGGAAAAGTATTTAAGGAAAGCACTTCTCTGAGAGAACCAGAGAGACACAGTTCTTGTATAAATATATAGAGTTTTAAAATTAGATACATCAAATTTGGGGCAATATGCAAATCTGACAAAATCCTTTGAATTATACGAGTGGTAGTAAAACAGCTACAGTGACGCACATGGATGTAGAAGGACTTTCTTTGTTTTTTAAGAGTGAAACATTTTTCCATATCTAGATATAATTTTAAAAATTGATCTATATAATATTGTATGCTGTATTGTTTCAGTATGTAATACTTAAGGGCACCATAATATCGCCAACAGCTTTATTACTATTTAATTTCTTTTCCATTTTTTTCCTTCATCATAAATAGCAATCAGTTAATGCCCTGAAGCAGGAAGACTGCACAGCCATTGTGATTGTAACCAAGCCTGGCAGTGTACCTACAGTTTTTCTTTTTCATAGATTCTCAGATTATTTGGAATATAAAGGTATTTCTGTCAAAACTCTGTCATATAAATGGGCTCCATGGATGAAGTAGGTGTTTCATAAAATATACTCTTTTTTATATTTATAGCATAGATTTATGATTTCTGAATGTATCTTTTTCAAAAAAAAAAGAATTTCTGTATATTTTCTTTAGAATTTATAGAATATAATGGATAAAGACAGGTTTGTCAAAAGAGCCATTCTCAGAATATTCATTAAAGAGATGATGTTAAAGTTTCTAAGGATGTGAAAAATATGCATATTTATAGTTGGAGGAGTTTTATGGTGCCATAGAAATATTATGGAACTTTAAAGTGATTAAAGATTATAGGATGAATCTAATGCTAAATAAGTGGTAATAGTAATAGATGTATAATACAGAATCTTCCATACAATGTTTTTTCCCTGCATATATTCATAATAGCCATTTGAGTAACAGCTAAAACATCCTTCATTTTGATATTTCTGGAATATATTGTGACAACCTGAGCTTCCAAAAGTACATCCATTTTCTCACTTGATGTCATTTTACTTGATAAAGAATTTTAATAAGTTACCCAAAGTTAAATAACAATAGCACATGATCTTGTATGGGTTCAGGCTCATTCTTGGTCTCCACTTTCCTCCATGTCTCACAGAATTTAATTAACTGTCTGGTATTTGATTTTTTATGGGAGCCAGTCACTATCTCTGAAATTATGTCAAGGGGTATCCAGGAATTGGCTCAAAAGTCAATTAATTAGACAGCGGTCTCTGAAGATTTTAAGTCATTCAAGCAAGAAAAAAATATATCATGTATACTGACTTACTTTTTTGTACAATAGAAACTCCAATTTTAAAAAAGACCATATTAGAGACCATATAAATGAAAAGAAAAAATTAATATCTACTACATATCAAGCATACATATATGAACATATTTTCCCCCACCGTCCTTTGATGTTGGTATCTTCATCTGGACAGACGATGTTGTTGAAATTCAAGTCAAATAACTGAGAAATGACAGAACTGGAATAGAAGCCCATTATTGTATAATTACCAAATCCATACTCATTTCACTATACTATCTTGTTTCTCTCCAAAGAAGCCAAGAGTCTAGTTAGATAGACACGTTAAGAAAAAAAAAATCCCATATTTATCTTACCTATGATTCCCTGTTTTGAAAAATTAAATCACATAATTTGCAATCATACTCATCTCCCAGACTTTTTCTTAGTCTTCCAATCTAATGACTTATTAAGGGTTTTGTTTTTTTTTTTTTTTCACTTTTACAATAATTCTAGTTCATATCAGATTTAATACTGCTCCAAATATGATGTTGCCTCTAGCACTATCATTTTACTCTCAAAAGACATGAACATCAGGGAAATGGGTTGAAACATCACAGCGTGCCTCTCCCTACCTGGGGAACTCTAAGCCTCTCATGGTACACCCTACATAATTCACTCCAGGTGATGAAAATTAACAAGTCAATGCTCTTCCATAAATTACTTTGCTCTAAATCAGTATTCAATTTATTGGAGCTCTAATAAAATAGGCTGACTAAAGAGCACACAATTTTGTCCCCGTTACTCAGCTAATGTTGGTTTAATCCTTAAATGGATCTTAAATTCAGTGAATGCTCCAGTATATCAGACAGTTGGTAATGTCTTGTGAGACATGAGAAAAGGATCAGCCAGAACTGAACTTGACTTTAATACAAGACCATGTTCTATTATTGTTTAACTTTGGGTATTTCTCCCCTAGGAGGAGGACAGAGGAGAACTAACCAGCTCCAGGACCAAGGTAAGAGGGGAGTTTTCTTTCAAAAGAATGGGTTCCATTTATTTGAAGGAAACCCCTCCCCCACCTATTTTTAATCCTCTTTTCTTTATATATTTATATTTTTTAACTTAACAGGATTAAGAAACCAGCTTGCCACCTGTGCATACTAGTTATTTGAATACCCACATACAAATGTAATAGCAGAATTAAAAAACCTTCACACGTCTTATCAGTTATATGCTAAGGTCTTTTTATCATCATTAAACATCAGTGCCAGTCTTCTATTAAGGATTAGATTCTTATATAGGCCTTTGGAAATTGTCATCAGTTTGGAATTTTATTACATGTAAAATATGGATGGTAACTGACAATCAAACCAAATGGACAATAAGATTGCAAAAATTTTGGTAAAATCCAAAGTGTTTCTATAGAAAATATATTACTTATTTCTATATTACTATAGAAAATATATTATTAAAGTAAAAAAAGAAATTTTTTACTTTAAGCAGCTGATGTAATTTAAATGATATATAATTATAAGTATGCTCAGGTTAGACTTGGTGTGAAGTAATATATATTAGTGAAATTTTAAAGTACCTTTTGAAAGCTGTGATTAGAAAAATCTAAGAGGAAAGGGAGGTAATATTGCTTCAACCAGTATTTCTCCATGCTTATAGAAGCACTTACCAGGCCTCTTGCATTGCTATTAATGGTTTCCAGTGTTACTTCTCATGTTTTATGTTGTTATCCATAAACATAACATCAGTATTTCCTGAATTTAATACCCTATTTCAAATTGGTCCCTCCATAGGGGAGAAGTGCAAAGTGAGAAACAAGTGAAATCCAAAGTGAGAATTTATAAAACATCCAGAATTTGAGATATTTGAAGCAGTCTTATGGATTATGGAGGGATCAGCTCCCAGATTCTATCCAGTAATATTTTTTGTTATTTTTACTCTCAAGAAGGCTAGATCTTACATGACTCAAACAGATTTTAAGAAAGCTCTAGGATCATATAACTAAGACACTTATGGATCAAGAAGGAAATTTTAGAAAAAAAAAGAAATGTGCAGAAAGAATGAGAATTCAAGCAGTGAGTTGCTAGTAAATAATCATCCTTCAGAAGCAGTTTTTTCTTTGTTACAGATATGTTTAGAGTCTTGATATCAGCTTAAAATTGGATTTTGGAGGTTTTTAGTGAAAGAAAGTCATTTCAGAAGGATATATTATTGTTAGAGATTGTTGCCTTCTGAACAGGAACTATACTAGTCGTGTAAATTTTATTTTATACCAACATTTATGTAGATTAATGATATTGCCTTGTCATGCTAAGTTGCTTTAGTCACGTATGACTCTCTCAATACTATGGACTGTAGCCCACCAGCCTCCTCTGTCCGTGGGATAATCCAGGCAAGAATACTTGAGTGGGTTGTGATGCCCTCCTCCAGGGAGCCTTCCTGACCCAGGTGATCGAACCCAAGTCTCCTGTGGCACACACATTATATAGGCAGATTCTTTACCACTGAGCAATGGGGAAGCCCAATGATACTGCAACGGTCACCAAATCCAGAAACCTAATTACTGAATTTTTAGCAGATAAAGCATTTTGTCAGATAGAACTTAACTTTGGCTTTCTCACTCACTGACTCTCTTAGCGAAAAGTATAGGCTATATTTAAGGTACATTATTTATTCCTAATGTATTTATTCCTGAATTTTATCATGCCAGATATATGTATTGCTTAAGCAAAAAAAGAAAAAAGAAAAAAAAGTGAAGTATTGATGTGTTAGAATTTGACACCCACACAGACATTAGTTATGTCAGGCAGATCTGTTATATACTTTGAATTCTTATAAAATATATCATGATAATCTCATTCTAAGAAAGAATTGGTGGTTCTGCAGTGATTTCTAGTTCTTTTGGATAGCTTGAAATTGAGATAAAACATCATTTTTTCCTTTTTTAGTTTCTCAGTAAAGTGAAAGTACTGATTTCATGTTACCTGCATTCAATTTACTAAATATATTAAGACTAGATGGTGAAAGTGCCCAAACTGGTAATTTAAAAAGTATCCAACCTCTGATGAGAAGCTAATAGATAAAAAGACTGTGTGATATTGTTCTAGTATTAACATCAATAGGAGCAACGGTAGGTGAGACTATTTTAATAATTTAAACTTTCTTCCTATTTAAATTTTAATAAAAATAAATGAGAGAATATGTTTCTGTTTTGAAATATGATTGTATGCCCTGTCACTCTCAAAAATAAGAGCTTTGTATTTCACTTAGGATGGCATGGAGAAGGCAATGGCACCCCACTCCAGTACTCTTGCCTGGAAAATCCCATGGATGGAGGAGCTTGGTAGGCTGCAGTCCATGGGGTCGCTAAGAGTCAGACACGACTGAGCGACTTCGCTCGCTGAGGATGGCATAAGCTTATAATATTCACAGGCAAATGTATTTAGAAATCCAAGTCTTCAGTTCTTTTCAGAGAATAACGGAAAAGCCACATGTTCTCCTAGTTATGAGCCCTCTTTGAATGGCAAGTTCAGATAGCTTCTTTTCAAGACCCTATTTTTACCAAACAATTTCCTTTTTCTGTTTGTGCTATTCTCCCACCTAACCAAAATCTGAGTCAAAACTTAAAGATAGATGAAAGATCACTTAAAAGACACTTTAAGCTATGTATTTTGAGTTATATTTAAAGGCTGTGCATGCATGTTCTGTCACTTCAGTCATGTCAAACTCTGCGACCCTATGGAATGTCAGTTGCCTGGCTCCTCTGTACATGGGATTCTCCAGGCAAGAATATTGGAGCGGGTTGCCATGCCTTCCTCCAGGGGATCTTTCTGACCCAGGAATTAAACCAACAACTCATGTCTCCTGTATTGGCTGGCCATTCTTTACCACTAAAATCACCTAGGAACCTAGTATATTGCTAAAAAACAGAAATCTTAAATGAAAGAGAAAAATTAAAACTTTAATATTTTCTTTAAAGAACTTGATAGAAAATTTAAAGCATTTGTATATAAAGATTAAGTAGATGTATTTAGTGAATTAAATACATATTTATATGTACAACAAAATAAATCTTAATCAAGTTAAATGATTTCCCTTGATATTCACAAACAAACATATTTGATTTTATCTTTTAGTATTCTTTCTTTGGCTACACAGACTGAACTGGTGATCCCTTTATTTTAACTATCTATAATATGGAATACCTTCTTAGATTATTTTGTTTATATAGTGGACAAAAGTTCTAGAGTCAGTAATATCATATGTTCCTCTTGCCAATATTTAACAGACAGTTTTAAACACTTTTATTTTATTTTGTTTTAAAACATTCATATCAGATCTTCTCAAAATTTATCAGGTTCCATGGTTGAAAGATTCTCTTTCACTGTATAACACACTATGCTTTCATTTGAATGGTTGCTTGAAAACTAGCACCTTAAGTCAATTCATTGAGATATCGTCCCACATTTAGTTATGGCATGCCTACTCTATTTCTTGCCCTGCACTGGGACTGAAAATGTTATAAAGTATTACAAGACACAGCTGCTGCTTTCCAAGGAGAAAAAAATGTATACAGCTAACATTGTAATGAAAAGTTAAACTCAGAGCAAATTTGATTGATCTACATAATATATAGATAATTTAAAGAAGCAGAAGGTAATTAGAGTATCTGGGAAAGATCTGATAAAATAGGTTCAGATGTACCAGTTGAATGAATAAGTCAATGAGTGATTACTGGAAAATTATAAGAAATTTAGAAAAGCTAAGAGAGAAAAAAAGGAATTCCTGGTGGACTTTCTATCATGAGACTGGAATTGATTCTGAACAAAATATATTTGAGACTATAAGAAAATAAGACTGGCTAGAGGAAGAGAAGTTCTGTTTAGTGAACTAGTGCTTAAGAGGCTGGGCTTCTGTGTTAGAGATACCCAGGGTTCCATTTCCATTTGCCATTTACTAGCCATGTGGATTCAATGAGGATTCAGTGAGAATACACATAACTTGACACAGAGTCTGGCTTAATAAAATTGTATGGTAAAGATATATGTAAATTGAATTGTTGGAAAGCCATTAATACCAGAAAAATTAGAATAGTATTTTAGAGACAATCAGGAATCACTGAAGGTTTTTGACAAAGCACTACATATGAGCAGAGAAGCAGAGTTATTTTGACTGTGAGCATCTGAGAAGGGACTTAATCAGTGGATCTTGTCTCAGGTGATAAGGGTTTTGTTAAGGTGGTGTCAATGTAATAGAAATGAAAATAGGAGACATTTTCAGAAAAACAGTTCCTAATGGATGATTGACTATGGGAAAGGAGAGGAAACAAGAATTCAAAGATGAGACTGAGTTTTTGTGACCACCTAATTCATTATATTGATGCTTCATTATGATGCTGTTTCATTATGAAACTCAAGATTACATATTATAAAAGATCAGCAACTTAAATCATTAAGAACCTTGTATCAAAATAAACCTATCCAATTTTAACCTTAGGAGAAAATAAATGTTATCATCAAATGAAATCAAATCATCATTTAGGTTGTTAGTATTGTTTTTTAAAGCAAATCATCTACTGTACTTTCTTCTAGGAAGGATCAGGTCAGTTGACAAGATTATTTGCCTTTTAAGATTAATCTCAGCTCAAGGAGTGTTTAGAGAGAACAGAAGTTGCCAACTTAATAGGGCAAGGCATATGAGTCAAAGCTTAACCAGAAGGTAACCCCTACCAAGCATGAAAAACTTCTCAGGAAAAAGGAAAGTTTCCTTAGAGAGCCATAGGAAGGATGAGTAAATAGTTTAACTTCACAGGATGACAAGAAGCAAAGATACCATAGTACTGTGGGAAAGAGCACTGGACTAGAAGGCAGAAGACCTGTGTCCCAGCTGGGCTTTGTTGAGCAAGTCACCTAACTTTCATTAGACCCCAGTGACCACATCTATAAAATGAGAAAGTTGGAGACAACCTCTAAATCACATTTTGACTCAAATATTATAGGATTCTAGTTCTTTAAACAATCAATAAAAGCTTTTAAGAACTGGCAAAGGATGGAAGAAGGAAACATGGTCAGGGTACATGGAATGGAATAGTTTAGAATTCTGGAAGGTGTGTAAAGAGTAAAGAGAATGGTCTAGGAGATGAAAGTATTTAAAGTTGGGGATGGGACACGGTCCACATAGAAAATGACAGTCCAGACAAAACATCTTTGTGAAAGACCTAGTATTTTTGAAGTTTTACTTTAGAATGATGATAATCACAACTTTAAAAAGTGAATGATAACCAGAGGTAACTTGAAGCACTTAATCTAGATAGCTCTAATCTTGTCTTGAAATAAAATCCTCTTTTGTACAATTTGATCATGGATAGTGATAACAATGGGCTTCCCTGGTGGCTCAGAGGTTAAGCGTTTGCCTGGAATGTGGGAGATCTGGGTTCAATCCCTAGGTCAGGAAGATCCCCTGGAGAAAGAAATGGCAACCCACTCCAGTACTCTTGCCTGGAAAATCCCATGGAGGGAGAATCCCTTGGAGGAAGGAGCCTGGTAGGCTACAGTCCATGGGGTAGCAAAGAGTCGGACACGACTGAGTGAGTTCACTTCACTTCAATGATAACAATGGCTTAGGGCAGGGACTTTATCTCATATAATCTCAAACTGCACACTCAAAAGGCTACCAAAAATAAAATAAAATTTACATAATTTAATATGATTACATTTTCTAAATATTATGTAAGGATAAATAAAAGTATCTTTTGACAACATTTATTTTAAATTTTTATTGATTTAACATGCATTCCTTTTAAAAAAACCCATATATGATGTGTTTTCAGAATGATCACAAATGGAGTTAATATCTTAGAAATTCATTTCTGCTAAATCATAGTCTGAAAACCTCTTCTCTGTTAAAATTCTGGAGCCAATATGGGTCACAGAAATATTTTTACTTTCTTTAATAAGCATACTTGAAAAGCCATTAATTAATTTTAAAATAGGTTTATTAGCATTGTTAGAGAGAGTTAGACACCCTTCCTCTACCCCAGCCAGGCTAAGAATTAAATTGATATAAGACAGATTACAGGAGAAAATTAAACAAAAGTTTAATAACATGTATACAGGGAGAGACCCAGGAAAACTAAGTAACTTACCAAATGGCCCAAACCCTCGCCTTACATGCCATCTTCAGCTAAAGACAAAAGAGATTGTTGAGGGTAGTGATTTGGTGCCTCAAATGGGGGAAATACAATTCACATAGAAATGGAAAAGCAAATATTTGGGATACAAATGCTTGAGCTATGGGGATAGAGTGTGATGCTGAGTAGATTGTGATCTCTAGTTTTTCTAACACACCTAGTCCATATTCTCTGGTGTTAGTTCTATTCCTATAAAAGGCCTTCTAACTAAATTATCAAGGCAGTTAGCAAGGTCAAAACTTCTTCCTGAGCCTTTCAAGCCTTGATTGTTTTCAATTTGAAATTATTTGCATACCAGAAATATTTGGGGGCAACAGATTTTGTTCACCTATAGTCTTGTCTTTGAAGTTTCTTCTAGAAGTTTCATAGTCCAGAATTTGACCTGATATGTTGCTTTATA
Organism: Cephalophus harveyi; assembly: GCA_006410635.1. NCBI lineage: Eukaryota > Metazoa > Chordata > Mammalia > Artiodactyla > Bovidae > Cephalophus > Cephalophus harveyi. Next base: position 51,121 of record SJYT01070088.1, on the reverse strand, counting down.
GCTCATCAAATCAACCGCATAGTCTGATAACAAATCAGTTTATTTCAGGAGGCCATGATGCAGGTGGGCTCTCAAAGTTAAGGCTATATGGTGCAAACAATCAGGTAGGAGGTATTTGTGTGGAGTTAAAAAAAAAAAAGGTTAATGATTGGAGTAAATTATAAACCCAGTATCTGAGTCCTGAGAGCTGCCAGTCAAGATTTCTAGATATCTGGACTGAAGCATATTTTGCAGTACGAAATGTTTTCAATGATGTCATTAGGTATTCAGGTAAATTTTCTGAGAATCTTACACAGCAATAGTCAAGAAGTTTGTCTAAATACAGGCAATTATTGTGATTGCTCAAGTTTATATCAAGTTGTTCAGCTTCAGTTTGCAGGGCATCAGGAAAAGGGACGCATTTATTCTCAATGATTCCAAGTTAAAAGAAGCAGAAGAAAAACCGAAAACACTAAGCTTTTTTTTTCTCTAAAAATTACCCTTACTCCTATCAAAGAAAATAAAATTAAGACTAATTTGGCATTGAAACATGTATAATATCATATATTAAATGAGTCACCAGCCCAGGTTCAACGCATGATACTGGATGCTAGGGGCAGGTACACTGGGATGACCCAGAGGGATGGTATGGGGAGGGAGGAGAGAGGGGAGCTCAGGATGGGGAACACGTGTATACCTGTGGTGGATACATGTTGATGTATGGCAAAACCAATACAATATTGTAAAGTAAAAAAAAAAAAAAAAGACTAATTTGTCTTCAGAATTAGTTTAGTGTCATTAAATTTGCCCTGGTTATTTACCTAAGTCCAGCAAAAATGGTAATTGATCTGCTTTGCTGGAATTTTTCAAAGGAATCTCCAGATTAAATTTTTAAATACCTTTCATACCATGAAACCATGCCAACGGCTTGCTACCAGATTTACCTGTAATATATATAAATTTGGGTGAATTCTTCTCATCTTGAAAGAGAAAGTGAAAGTCACTCAGTCGTGTCCGACTCTTTGAGGCCCCACAGACTACACAGTCATGGAATTCTCCAGGCCAGAATGCTGGAGTGGGTAGCCTTTCCCTTCTCCAGGGGATCTTCCCAACCCAGTGATCGAACCCAGGTCTCCCGCATTGTAAGCGAATTCTTTACCAGTTAAGCCACAAGGTCTCCAAAATATCCTGAGTTTCTTGTGCCTTCCAGGAAATAACCTTCCTTACTCAACTGGTAAGGCTTCTAGGAACCATATAAGAAAACTACCAGGCTATTTTTCCAAAGGGTTTTATGGCTCCATACAGTCGATCTTAACTCCTTCAAGCTGTCTGGTTGTATCTGATTCTATGGACATTTTTAAATATGACATTCCAGTCAAAGCCTTGATAATATAACCAATGTTTCCAATTGTCTTCTAATACAAGAAGCACAAATTCATAGTGAAAGTATGTAAATAAATATATTGCCATGAAAATAAAAATACTCACTGAGAGTTTCTAAATTCTGAGGGGATTAGGTAGGAAGAAAAAGATGTTTCAATTCTACTTACATAGCTACAATTTGCCAAATTACTATAAGTCATAGTTAACAGAAGAGGAAATATTTCTTTGTATCTGGAAAGCAATGATGAAAAGGCCAGTAATATTTCAGATAAAAAATTATAAATCATATTCATCAGTTCATTCAGTTCCATATAATTCTTATTGATCTTGATCTTTTATTAATAGTTTTATGAAGCCATTAAGTTTTTCATTAGAATTCTATAATTTCTTACCAGTTTAGTGTCATGATCTAAAAGTTATCACAAACTTATATTTGTCCAAAAATCATTTCTATTAGCATCTTCATTTTTTAAGAGCATTTTAGTAAAACAAAAATTATCTATGAATGACAAAAACTTAAAATCACATGGTTAAAGATCTAATTTCAATGCAATTGACATGGAAATTTGTCTATTTCTGTGACATGCAACATTTTAAGATAATAACTGGAAATATGACTGATAACATACCAGGACACATCTGAAATTCAGGAATTTCATATAACCTCTAGAACACCTGTATTAATAGCATTTACCCACACAATACACCTAAGAAGGTTTATCATTGCTCATTTAACAATGATTTCCATATAATTTAATGTACCATGTTTTTTAATTTAATATCTCTCTTTGAGATGTTTCAGGGGCCTTATGAAACATCTCAAAGTTAAGTAGAGGCTCAAAGGGACTTTATTTAGAATTTTGATTTGGGAGACTTTGTCAAAGTTATCAAAATGTTTTAAATCACTTGGTCAAATCAATTATTCACTTAACTAAAGTGACAATAAAAGATTTCAAAGGCAAATACATAAATATATAAATATTCCAAGAAAACTTTAACTCTTAATAAGACTCCCTTACAGCATAATTTTTTTCAATGTGATCCATGACACGTTTTAATAAACCCAAATATCTATAGTTCTCTGTAATAAGAAGACAAAAAATAGACTTAGATTTATTTAACAATTAATGTTTCGGTATTTTATCTTCACTGGAAATGATCTAAACATTCAGGAATTTAACTTAGTAAAACTCTAAAGCTTCAAGTTACCAAAACACATTTGAGGAAACTATTTTAAAGTATCTATGCCATAAAACAATTATTATTAAAGATTTCACCTAAAAACTATTGTTTCATTTAAACTTATTTAATTACTTGTGAAAATTTTATCATACAAATTTATCACTTTTTGCTGACAAATTTTGTAACAGAGATAGCTGTATGTGTTTAACTTGTGGTAAACCTAGTAGTCAGACTTTATTTTTTGGGGCTTCAAAATCACTGCAGATGGTGATTGAAGCCATGAAATTAAAAGACGCTTACTCCTTGGAAGGAAAATTATGACCAACCTAGATAGTATATTCAAAAGCAGAGACATTACTTTGCCAATAAAAGTCCGTTTAGTCAAGGCTATGGTTTTTCTAGTAGTCATGTATGGGTGCCAGACTTGGACTATAAAGAAAGCTGAGCACCGAAGAATTGATGCTTTTGAACTGTGGTGTTGGAGAAGACTCTTGAGAGTCCCTTGGACTGCAAGGAGATCTAACCAGTCCATCCTAAAGGAGATCAGTTCTGGGTGTTCATTGGATGGACTGATGCTGAAGCTGAAACTCCAATACTTTGGCCACCTTATGTGAAGAGTTGACTCATTGGGAAAGACCCTGATGCTGGGAGGGATTGGGGGCAGGAGGAGAAGCAGACAACAGAGGATGAGATGGCTGGATGGCATTACAGACTCGATGGACATGAGTTTGAGTGAACTCCGGGAGTTGGTGATGGACAGGGAGGCCTGGTGTGCTGTGATTCATGGGGTCGCAAAGAGTCAGACACGACTAAGTAAATGAAGTGAACTGAAACCTAGTAGAATATAAGCTTTACAATTAATGCTGGTAACTCTTGAGACAGGCCTATTTAATTAAACCAACAAGCTTAAACTTGCTTTTACTTACTAAAGATTAATCCTAAATCGGGTACACTGGAAAACATTTGGGTTAGTTTCTAGTACATTTAGAAATATTTAATTCATAAGCACTTATTTTTAAGGCAATTAAAAAGAGCTCTTCTGCAAATTAATTTTGATAATATCATTTGGAGATAGAAAAATGCCATATCAATAATGTATATACATAAACATAAACACAACCAAAACTCTCATAGCTTTCACTGTAAAACCTAAGTCATGAGTCAGGTATATCACAAACTCACTAGTTTATAAATAAAAATTGGAAAAAAAATTGTATATGCTCAGACTGTTAAGGCTTTTATTATTTGTGGAAAAAAACTTATATACTTGTCCTTGATAAATCTTTAAGGAGGATGTGAATTAGATTTCCTGTGAGGGAGCACTTCCACATGCCGGTTCACTCTTGGGGTAAAATCTTCCACTATTGCTTCTTTTAGCCCCTAAATATCAGCCCCCAGTTTCTGGGTTTCCGTCTCATACTATGTGGGCTCAGCACTATCAGCTTCCTTTATTCAATTAACACTCCCTAAATGGTGGGTTTACCTGCCCCATCTTACAAAACCAGGCAAGGGAAGACAAAATGCTCATCCCTACAATATCATCAAGGCAAAAAAAATGCACTCGTCTTACAAAGTCGACTCAAATACACAATTTTTTAATAAACTTCCATCTCAGTTCTATCATGTAATGTAACTTTAGTTTCCATTAAAATGCCATAAACAAGTCTCAGTCTTACAAGGAGTCCCAGAAACTTTTTATCCCCCAGCCATTTGCTTCATTCCTATACAAAAGTTCTGATGACCCCAGTAAGAGGTAGACCCAAGGGACCAAGGCTCTTTTGTCAATATTTAACTTGATTAATTTACCTAACTGTTGCCCCCAAACAGTTGCAGTTTTCTCAGTGTGTAATCTTTTCCTTCCAGCTTTTAAAATTTATATAAACCGAAGTAATTAGAGTAGACTTGTTTGGGATCTTTACTGTTGGAGAGAAACAATATGGGGTCCTTTGGGCTCACACAATCTTAGGTAGTGCTGTATTATAAAACCTTTGTTTTGATCCTACAAATGCTCATTTTATTTACCCCAATTCTTAATAACCATCTAAAGATTTTCATCCAGCTTTGATTAATCACATGACTCTTCCCTTTCTGATTCCTCTTTATTCCCACTTTCATTATTTGTTTTATTTACATTATTTACTGGAATTCCATCACCTCCACTAGCTTTGTTCGTAGTGATGCTTTCTAAGGCCCACTTGACTTCACATTCCAAGATGTCTGGCTCTAGATTAGTGATCACATCATCATGATTATCTGGGTTGTAAAGATCTTTTTTGTACAGTTCTTCCATGTATTCTTACTACCTCTTCCTAATATCTTCTGCTTCTGTTAGGTCCCTACCATTTCTGTCCTTGATCGAGCCCATCTTTGCATGAAATGTTCCCTTGGTATCTCTAATTTTCTTGAAGAGATCTCTAGTCTTTCCCATTCTGTTCTTTTCCTCTATTTCTTTGCATTGATCACTGAAAAAGGCTTTCTTATCTCTTCTTGCTATTCTTTGGAACTCTGCATTCAGATGCTTATATCTTTTCTTTTCTCCTTTGCTTTTCGCCTCTCTTCTTTTCACAGTTATTTGTAAGCCCTCCTCAGACAGCCATTTTGCTTTTTTGCATTTCTTTTCCATGGGGATGGTCTTGATCCCTGTCTCCTGTACAATGTCATGAACCTCATTCCATAGTTCATCAGGCACTCTATCTATCAGATCTAGGCCCTTAAATCTATTTCTCACTTCACTGTATAATCATAAGGGATTTGATTTAGGTCATACCTGAATGGTCTAGTGGTTTTCCCCACTTTCTTCAATTTGAATCTGAATTTGGTAATAAGGAGTTTATGATCTGAGGCACAGTCAACTCCTGGTCTTGTTTTAAGGTTAGCTGTTATATTTCTTTGCATCCAACTTTTAATTTGGTCTTTCCATAGATACTAGTAATACAACTATCTATGATGAGAGCTTTGCAAATATTGACCAATTTAAAAGTTTTTCCAATTGAAAAGATGCATCATCTGGCCATTGATGTTATTGTCATTTGTTGTTCAGTTGCTAAGTCGTGTCCACCTCTTTGCAATCCCATGGACTATAGCATGCCAGGCTCCTTTATCTCCACTATCTCCCAGTGTTTGCACAGATTCACGTGCATTGAGTTGATGCTTCTTCTATCTTACCACCTCGTCCTCTGCTGCTACCTTCTCCTTTTGCTTCAACCTTTCCCAGTGAGTCAGCTCTTATAGAGTGGCCAAAGTATTGGAGCTTTAGCTTCAGCAACAGTCCTTCTGATGAATATTCAAGATAGATTACCTTTATGATTATCTGGTTTGATATCTTTGCAATCCAAGGGGATTTCAAGAGTCTTCTCTAAGCACCACAATTTGAAAACATCAGTTCTTGGTGCTCAGCCTTCTTTATGGTCCAACTCTCACATCTGTACATGACTACTGGAAAAACTATAGCTTTGACTATACAGACCTTTGTCAGCAAAGTGATGTCTCTACTTTTTAATATGCTGTCTGTGTTTATCATATCTTTCCTTCCAAGTAGCAAGCATCTTTTAATTTCATGGCTGCAGTAACTGTCCTTGGTGATTTTTGAGCCCAAGAAAATAATATCTGCCACTGCATCTACTTTTTCCCCTTCTATTTGCCATGAAGTGATGGGACTGAATGCCATGATCTTAGTTTTTTGAATGTTGAGTCTCAAGCCAGCATTTTCACTTTCCTCTTTCACCTTCATCAAAAGGCTGTTTAGTGCCTCTTAATTTTCTGCCATTAGAATGATATCATCTGCATATCTGAGAATGTTGTTATTCTACTGACATCATGATTCCAGCTTGTGATTCATCCAGCCCAGAATTTCACATGATGTACTCCACATATAAGTTAAATATGCAGGGTGACAATATAAAACCTTGTCATGCATCTTTCCCAATTTTGAATCAGTCAGTTGTTCCATGTGAGGCTCTAACTATTGCTTCTGAACTGCATACAGATTTTTCAGGAGATAGGTAAGGTGGTCTGGTACTACCATCTGTTTAAGAGTTTTCCACAGTTTGCTGTGATCCACATAAAGGCTTTAGCACAGTCAATGTAGCAGAAGTAGATGTTTTTCTGGAGCTCTCTTGCTTTCTTCATGATCCAACAAATGCTAGTAATTTGATCCCTGGTCCCTCTCCATTTTCTAAATCCAGCTTGAACACCTGGAATTTCTTAGTTCACATGCTGTTGAAGCCTAGTTTGAAGAAGTTTGAACATAACCTTGCTAGCATGTGAAATGAGAACAACTCTATGGTAGTTTGAACATTCTTTTGCATTGCTGTATTGGGGGGGTTGGAATGAAAACTGACCTCTTCCAGTCCTGTGACCACTGCTGACTTTTCCAAATTATTGACATATTGAGTGTAGCACTTTAAGTCACCAGGTTTTAGGATTTTAAGTAGCTCAGCTGGAATTCCTTCATCTCTACTGTTCATGTAAGTCAATTCAGTCATGTCCAACTTTTTCCAACCTCATATACTATAGCCCTCCAGGGTCCTCTGTCCTTGGGATTCTCCAGGCAAGAATATTGGAATAGGTTGCCATGCCCTTCTCCAGGGGATCTTCCTGACCCAGGGATCAAATTCACGTCTCTTATATCTCCTGCAATGGCAGGGGGTTTCTTCACCATTAGCACCACCTGTAAAGCCCTTCACCTCTACTAGCTTTGTTCATAGTATTGCTGCCTGAGGCCCACTTGACTTCACACTCCAGGATGCCCAATTCTAGGTGAGACTACGCCATCGTGGTTATCTGAGTCATTTAGACCTTTTTTGTATAGTTCTTCTGTGTATTCTTGTCACATCTTCTTAATCTCTTTTGCTTCTGCTAGGTCCTTACTATTTCTGTCTTTTATTGTGCCCATCCTTACATGAAGTGTTCCCCTGATATCTGTGATTTTCTTGAAGAGATCTCTAGTCTTTCTCATTCTATTGTTTAATTGTTTCTTTGCATTTTTTTAAAGGCCTTCTTGTCTCTCCTTGCTATTCTCTGGAACTCTGCATTCAGTTGGGCATATCGTTCCCTTTTTCCCTTACCTTTTGTTTCTGTTCGTTTCTCAGCTATTTGCTTAGCCTTCTAAACAACCACTTTTCCTTCTTGCATTTCTTTTTCCTAGGGATGGTTTTGGTCATTGCCTCCTATACAGTGTTATGAAACTCCATCCATCATTCTTCAAGCACTGTGTCTACCAGATCTAATCTCTTGAATCTATTTGTCATCTCCACTGTATAATCATAAGGGATTTGATATAAGTCATACCTGAATGACCTAGTGGCTTTCCCTACTTTCTTCAATTTAAGCCTAATTTTGCAATAAGGAGCTCATAATCTGACACAAGGTTAACTCCAGGTCTTGTTTTTGCTGACTGTATAGAGCTTCTTCATCTTGATCATAATCAATCTGATTTCTGTATTGACCATCTGGTGATGTCCATGTGTGGAGTCATCTCTTGGATTGTTGGAAAAGGGTGTTTGCTATGACCAGCATGTTCTCTTGACAGAATTCTGTTAGTCTTTGTCCTGCTTCATTATGTAATCCAAGGCTAAACTTGCCAGTTATTCTGGGTATATCTCTTGACTTCCTATTTTTGCATTCCAATCCCATATGATGAAAAGGACATCTTTGTGTGTGTGTGTGTGTGTGTGTGTGTGTGTTATTTCTAGAGGGTGTTGTAGATCACTACAAAAACTAGTCAGCTTCAGCTTCTTCAGCATCACTGGTTGGCACTTAAACTTGGATTACTGTGATGTTGAATCGTTTGCCTTGGAAACAAATAGAGATCATTCTGTCCTTTTTAAGACTGCACCCAAGTACTGCATTTCTAACTCTTTCATTGACTATGAGGGTATTCCATTTCTTCTAAGGAATTCTTGACCACAGTAGTAGATATAATGGTCATCTTAATTAAATTCACCCATCCCCATATATTTTAGTTCACTAATTCATAAGGTGTCAGTGTTCACTCTTGCCATCTTACTTGACCATGTCCAATTTACCTTGAGTCATGGACCTAACATTCCAGGTTCCTATGCAATACTATTCTTTATAGCATCAGACTTCACTTTTACCACCAGACACATCCACAACAGAGTGTCATTTCCACTTCGGCCCATCCACTTCATTCTTTCTGGAGCTATTAATAATGCTTTCTGTTCTTCCCTAGTAGCCTATCGGACACTTTCCAACTCGAGGGACTCATCTTTGGTGTCATATCTTTTTGCCTTTTCATACTGTTCATAGGGTTTGCATGGCAAAAATTCTGTAGTAGTTTGCCATTCTCTTCTCTAAAGGACCACATTTTGTCAGAACTCTTCACTATGAACCATCCATCTAGGGTAGCCCTGCATGATATGACTCATGGATACATTGAGTTATGCAAGCCCTTTCACCATGAAAAGACTGTGATCCATGAAGGAGGACCACTGACGAGTAGGAATTTAATAGTGATTTAAACCAATAAGCCAATTTATAGAAAGAACCTGAAGTAACTTTCTAGACATGGTATCATGGACACAAGTGTCCTGAAGTAAAGCCATAGATGATTTAGTTGCCATGTTCCATGACTCTCAAAATAGCCAAAAGAGTTTGAGAAGAGAAAGGCCCCTTATAGACCGGACCCCTTATTACAAAGCTCCCTGTGAGAGCTGGCACAGCTGAACAAAGAGACTGCTCAGAATCTCAGCCTATTTAACTGGCTGCTAAATGAACACTGGTTTGTGTACCTTTTGGATGGCAGAAACTAGAGAGATTTTTCTCATTAATATATAAACCAAACCCTCAAGACATAGAACAAGACAAAAGGAAAACTTAATGACACCAATGGCTTTCTCCTTAAAACAAATGACACAAAAGACAAAGACAAGGAAAATCAGTGACCATCTCTGGGGAAAAATGATCAACAAACCAAGGGTAGTACTTTATGAATCTTTAAACCAAGAGTCACAAAGTCCAAGAAGCTAGCCTCACAAGTATTTTCTCCTGTTAATCTAATTTTAGAAAAGAGAAAAACTATTACCAATCTCTTTTCCAGAGATTTATGGTCTCTTTTCCAGACCTTGCAGCCAGAGATTTATGAGACTAGCCCACATGGTAACAAATAATACCTTGTGCTGGCTTTTGTCAGGTGCCCCAGGGTTTCTTAACTGCAGCAGCTTTATGGGAAGTAGTGTTCAGCCAATAAAGTTGAATCCTATCTGTTGGGGAGGAATAAATTTTCCTTTACCCTTATAGGTTCTTCTGGCTAGTCTAAAAATTAAATTGACATGAAACAGATAACAGGAGAAAATAAAACAGAAGTTTAATAACATGTATACATGGCAGAGACCCAAGAAAACTTAGTAAGTAGCCAAAGTGGCCCAAATCCTCACATTAAAAACCATCTTCAGCAAAAGACAAAAAGGGATGTTGTGGGTAAAGGTTTGGAACTTCAAAGGGGAGGAAGGCAATTCACATAGAGAAAGAAAAGCAAATGTTTGGGAACCAAATGTTTGCAGGACCAGGCAGAGACAATGGGATACAAAATAGACTCTGATCTCTAAGAGTTTCCCCCATGATACCTACCTAGCCAATTTTCTCTGCAGATATCCTTGGTGGTAACTCTATTCCTGTAACAGAAGAATACTATCTTAATTCTTAAGGGAGTTAGCAAGAAAATCAAAGTTTCTTCTTGAGTCTTTTGGGCCCTGATTATTTTCATCTTCAAATAATCCATATGCCAGATATATTTTGCCAGGGCAGATTTTGTTTCCATGCAGTTCCCTAAAACTGTCTGAGTTCTGTATGTTTGTGCATTTTTCCTGAGGAAATATACATGCTTTCATTGACTTCTAAAACAAGTCTATGACCAAAGGAGGGCAAAAAATTCTAGTCTGCAACCTAAACCTGACAAAAATCAAGAAATCAGGCTGAATAAAGTATTTGTAAAGATTACATTTAAAAACCTCAGTATTAAAATATCATCTTTTTGTTGTTTATTACAATCTCTAGCTAGTGTGCTACCTAAACTAGTGGCAGATATCCTCACAAAAAATAATAGTGTTCTTTCTAAGAATCACATTCTTGGGGCCTAGTTCTCAAATAGGAATTAATCATGCAAATCCCAAAGAACACAATTTAGAGACAATTCTTGGAATCTAGCCCAGTGTTAACTCTATTTGTTCAGTTCTTTTTCATTCAATTGAAATATGAAATACAAACATTTCTATCAGTTCAGTTCAATCACTCAGTCATGTCCGACTCTGCAACCCCATGGATCGCAGCACACCAGGCCTCCCTGTACATCACCAACTCCCGGAGTTTACACAAACCAATTGAGCCTTTTTAGTTCCTCTTCACTTTCTGCCATAAGGGTGGTGTCATCTGCATATCTGAAGTTATTGATATTTCTCCTGCAATCTTGATTCCAGCTTGTGCTTCTTCCAGCCCAGCATTTCTCATGATGTACATTTCTATATATATAACTTAATTACATATATGTCATCCAAACTCCAAAATAAAGACAAGAAATCCCTCACTATAAAAGTGGTTTTCAAATGCTCATTATAAATCTTGCTGGGTCTGAATTGTCTTTTCACATTAAATAATTTCCCTCTGAATTTTGATATTAAATTATTGATTAATTGTGCCTTTTTTTTCTCTTTTTCTTTTCTTTTCTTCTTTTATTTTACTTTGCAATACTGTATTGATTTTGCCATAGAACAACATGAATCTGCCATGGGTGTACATGAGTTCCCAATCCTGAACCCCTCTCCCACCTCCCTCCCCATACCGTCTCTCTGGGTCATTCCGGTGCACCAGCCCCAAGCATCCTGTATCCTGCATTGAACCTGGACTGGCTATTCGTTTCTTACATGATATTATACATGTTTAGATGCCATTCTCCCAAATCATCCCACCCTCTCCTTCTCCCACAGAGTCCAAAAGTCTGTCCTATACATCTGTGTCTCTTTTGCTGTCTCACATACAGGGTTCTCACATACCATCTTTCTAAATTCTATATATATGTGTTAGTATACTGTACTGGTGTTTTTCTTTCTGGCTTACTTCACTCTGTATACTCGGCTCCAGTTTCATCCACCTCATTAGAACTGATTCAAATATATTCTTTTTAATGGCTGAGTAATACTCCATTGTGTATATGTACCACAGCTTTCTTATCCATTCATCTGCTGATGGACATCTAGGCAATGGATAGTGCACTGGACTTCCAATAGTGCCACTTTATGCAAACCTTAACTGTCATCACATAAGCAAACTGGAGTGAAACCTTAATATTTTTTCTAAAAATATCTGCATATACATATAGAACAACTTGGCCCAAATTCTTCCTTTGGAAATGAGTGCACAAACCCAATGAAGCAAAAAAAGGCTTGTGCTTATTTACTGAAAGGAAAAATTTGAGGAAAAAATAGTAAGAGCATAGCTACAAGTTAAACTGAAAACAGTGGAACATTGATAAATGCTGAGAATTAGCTAGTCTTCAGGCCTACATAGCAGATAAAGGGTAGAACTGTGAAACAAATATCTTTCCATAAATCAGATTTATTTAGTTATTTGATAGCCTATTGATTTTTATTCACTTTCTGTATTTCTTTAAGTAGTAAAATAGCTCTTTTTCTCAGTTAGTTATTGACTGCCTGTATACAAAGTTCTAGAATTTGTTGTAAATTCTCAGTTTTCCTGCTAATTTCCTCTAGCTACCTTTATGTAAGTGTGGAGAGTGAATGGGAGGACATGATTAAACCACAAAAGTAAAATCTTCTGTGACATTTGCTCCTGTGTACCTATTTCATCTTCCATATGGGATGAACTTTCATGTACATACCACTTGAAATACTGAGAATGCAGCCATTTAAATATCTGAATGACTAGTCTATACAGAGTTGGCCATTATTTATATTTTATGAAATTACTATTTTCCTATTAGAGTGGCCCTGGAAAAACTTCTGCATATATTTACCTGCTGCACAACAAAATTTAAATCAGATGAGTTTTCCAATCTGCAATTTTAGCATGGTTTCAAAAAGAAGGATAGAAAAAGTATGTTGTATGATGGAAGGTTTTTTTTTTTTTTTAATTACCTTTTTTAAAACCTCTGAAAAAAAGTTTTTTCTTAGAGTTTAATACTCATTTGGAAAAGAACATAGCTTTCAACCATATAATCTTTTTCTAAAAACAAAGCTATATACATATATATGTGTGTATATTATGGCCAATTTAGCAGGACTCAAGTTTATTCACAATCACCTTCATTTAATCTGTCCTAAGGGAAAAAATTCACCTTGTCTATGTAATTTTTGTGAAACAGCAAGGCTTCTCTCTAGGCCACTGAGAGTTTCCTTAACCTCCCAAAGATCCTTTCTGTTGGGTAGACTCGCACCTCTCTGACAGACCTGCTCCCCTCAAATAAGGTAGAACCTTTGTAGAAGCCAAATGTATCACATGTTCTCCATCCAACCTTGACTAGAGACACAAAACCAAGTGAGCCAAAGCAAACCATACTATCAAAACAATGAATGCTTTCCTGAGAGCCTTAAGAAAAATTTCTAAGTTCTAACTTCCTTAATCTTTCTTGATCCAAAATAGAACTCATATTTTAATTTGCATGAAACAATTCTAATATGCATATTATAAAATAATTAAGAGAGTAGTTTTGTTTGTTCTTTACTAAAGTGTCACTTTTCATTGAAGAAAATTTTGTATGAGTGGGAAAGACAAAGAACAATATGCAAGCCAAATCAATCATAATCTTACTACATACAGATAGCGACTTTCATTAACATCTATACATACAAATAAATAGCATTTAAATAAATATTTAAATATATATATGGCACATATATATATACATACATACAAACATTATATATCTTTTCTAAAATTAAGATCACAATGAATATACAATTTGGTTCTTTTATTCACTCAACATTAAGCTTTTCCTTTGTCATTAAAATCCTATAATGATTGTTAAACATTCAGTCATATGGATTATTGGTGCTTATCATTGCTATCCTCTAGGGAGCTTTCTAAAAATGTATACACGCTGCCCCTACGTCAGAAGATTCTGATACAGCAAGTTAGTCCTGAGCATCTGTATTTTTAATAAATGGTTCTAACATTTAAATCAAGATTGAAAACCACTGTTGTACACTAAATCTACTTAATTCTCCCTTTTGGTTGGGCATGTAAGGTGCTTTCAATGTTTTGTTATATAAACATGCTATAACATTTATCATATTACTTTGTCAAATCATTGATTTATTTCTTAGGATTGATTCCTCAAAGGGGAATTGTTATTAATAACTAGCAAGGATAATAACTGGATTTTTTTGTTTTATAAAACCATATTATTTTCTTTCTATTCTATTTCAGTGTATTCTAATTTCAGGATGATATTAAATCCTTGGTTATATTAAATATTATCCTTACTTTTATATTTTTTAATATTAAGAGCAAAAAATTTGCATTTCTTTATTAAGCCTACTTTCAATAAGAAAATCTTAACTTGCATTAAATTAATTTATACAAAATTAACAAATGGAAAAAATTTAAGTCTGTTAGTTCCCATTCTATAGCTTTTGTTTAGTTAACAAAAATGGGCCCCAGTGGCTTGGGCAATGAGAGATAGATTTCATAATCTCAAACTCAATTGAACAACAATTCAGGAATTAAAACCCTTGAAATTTTTCCAGAGTTCCTGGAATTTGACTGGGTGAGCATTTTTGTTTCAACCCTGAATTGTGTTCCCCATCATCTCAGTTCAGTTCAGTTCAGTTCAGTCGCTCAGTCGTGTCCGACTCTTTGCGACCCCGTGGACTGTAACCTACCTG
>SJYT01070088.1:0-31142 GCA_006410635.1 Cephalophus harveyi | reverse complement strand
CACATTGGTACATAATGGACATCAAGTAAATATTTGTCATCTAAAGAAATAAATATGAAGCTAACCTTGTAGTTTTCAAAAATCAAACTGCTTGCCCCTGTTACTTTCATCAAACATAAACTCTAAGATAATATTTTAAATTTTTTTTAGATTTAAATTTAAGATATGAAAATATTATTTCATATCCTAATAAGTCATTTTCTGAAATGCTATAAAAATTAACATAAAGTTCATGTTAATTATTATGTTCTATTTTCCCTCAAGAATTTTGATTTCATACTACAAAAAAATTTTAGTAGGTTGTGTACTGATATAATATTTGTCACCAGTAGAATGGGTAATTATAATATCACCCTTAGGAGACGGTGAGGGACAGGGAGCCCTGGCATGCTGCAGTCCATGGGGTCACAAAGACTCGAACACAGCTGGGTAACTGAACAATAATTCTGCATCTATTTTAAAAGATGATATTTTTAATGGCTTGACCTAACTTAGAATCAAAATAAACTACCAAGAGGCAGTTGCTGCTTTTTAATTTTTTATATAGGCATACTCATAGATATAGATATTTATATTAAAGCCATTTTGTAAATGTGATTACCAAATAATGAGTTCTTTAGGAGTATAGTAAATTACATAATATCCAGTTTTTATTTTGACACTTTAAAGAATACAGCCTGATTTTAAAATATGTTATACTTGCAAATGGCCTTATCCACAGCCATGGAAACCAACGCAATAAAAAGGAATTATTATGGAAAACATGCATTCATAAGCAGAAAAAAATGTATTAAACAAAGATCAATCAGGAAAGCTAACCCTTAGAGAAGGACTTTCCTAGTAATGAATTCCTTGCTCAGTGTCTGACATTCCACCACTTGACCATTAAGTTTGGCTATTGATAAATATCTTATACTCAAAATTCTAATCTAATTTTATTCTCAAAAACCAGATTCCTGGAGTGAATAGCAGAAAGGACAAAGAGGGAAGGGAAAAATGAAGCAGGTAGGAGAAATGATACCTTAGGAAGGGAGAGAGGTAAGTCAAAGGCAGTCTTCATTTAATCCATAGTTTTGCGTTCAGCTTCCCTTCTATAAGAAACTTTAAGGAAACTGCTTTAAAGGAATTATTATGGAAAACATGCATTCATAAGCAGAAAAAAATGTATTAAACAAAGATCAATCAGGAAAGCTAACCCTTAGAGAAGGACTTTCCTAGTAATGAATTCCTTGCTCAGTGTCTGACATTCCACCACTTGACCATTAAGTTTGGCTATTGATAAATATCTTATACTCAAAATTCTAATCTAATTTTATTCTCAAAAACCAGATTCCTGGAGTGAATAGCAGAAAGGACAAAGAGGGAAGGGAAAAATGAAGCAGGTAGGAGAAATGATACCTTAGGAAGGGAGAGAGGTAAGTCAAAGGCAGTCTTCATTTAATCCATAGTTTTGCGTTCAGCTTCCCTTCTATAAGAAACTTTAAGGAAACTGCTTTCAATTTCCTTCTCTTTTCAGCATTAAATCTTCCTCTTCCCACCACAACCCATTCAAGAAGTGCAATGTGGGCTAATATAATGTACTCTATGCTTGCGTGCTCAGTCGCTTAAGTCATGTCCGACTCCTTGTGCCCCCAAGGACTGTAGCCTGCCAGGCTCCTTTGTCCATGGGATTTTCCAGGCAAGAACACTGGAATGGGTCGCCATTTCCTACTCCAATAATGTACTCTGTACATGTGTTAAAAGGCTTTAGTAGGGCAGCTTGATGACCAAAAACCCCTTAGTATCAGTTTTAAAAAGTGCTTGTCCTGGATTCAAAATAATTCAAATGTAATAATTTTACAGAGCACCTAACCTGAGTCATATACCCTTGTAAATATTTTACAAAGATGAATGATATATGTCTTCTAGTCTCAAAGTTCACAGTTCACCGGTCAACACGCAGGTGTGGTTTTACAACAATCACTTAATAAATGGAAGCAGTAGATGTATGTGGACATGGAGAGATTATAGATAGTAAAATCTAGATTAACTAGGGCTAACCAGGGACTCCAGTTATTCATAATCCTCACCTCACCCCACCCCCAAACTCAGTTTTTAGTACAAAGTTTTAAATCATGCTAATGTTAGATTTTAATACAAAAAAGTAATATAATATTCTAGGAATGTGGCAATTGCATATTTTTAAATTGAATAAACCTTGTAAGATCTTATAACACTGATACAAAAATTAAGTTGAATTAAAAAACCATATAACTGAAAAGAAAAACATACTTTAGAAACTTTTTTCAGAACCAACAATACCTTAAAAAAAGTGAATTTTAGTTTAACTGTTAATCAGAAAACTCAATAAACCAGAAATTCCTATTTCTTGAGTCTTCTGTTGTTAATATTTTTAATTACACAGGCTATGAAAGTAGACCATTACAAACCCTGATTCAGCTCCTTCCTAGATGTGCCTAGGTGAGTTAACCTTTCTGTGTTTTGATTTCCTCATTTGTAAAATACAGGTGATAATAGCAACTAAACATGTAAAATACTTTTAATAGTCCTTTGGTACACAGTAAGTGCTCAGTAAGTGTTAGGAATCATCATCAGCATCATTATTAGTGCATTACCTAGTTGTGTAGATAGGTTTGTGGAATTAATTCCCTGTAACCAAATAGATATATACTGTGTTTCTCCAAATGGATCCAACATTTCCTAGAAGTGAGGCATTAGGTGATACAGCCAGACAAAATGATTGTGGCAGTCTTAAAAATGTCAAGAGGAATGCAAGCAGTCTCTCTGTGAATGCTTGTAAAAAGCAAAAAGAAATGAAAACCAAGCAACCACAAAAACAGAATAATAATATCTGTTGTTATAATAACAACAGAAGGTCCTATGTTTTACTGCTTGCCATCCATCTCCTTAGCCTTTATTCTACACACAGAGGTTAACATGGGAATGAAAGAAGAATTCTTAGATTCCTCAGAACACTCATACTGACTGACTAGTGAACATTTCCTCTCTCAGACTCCTTGTATAATATTTAGTATTGAAGGACTCAAGGACGATAGAAAAAAGAAAAGGAATTTTATAGTATGAAGAGTCTATTTATAAAAATCTTGGTTATTCCTAATCTATATTTGTTGGTAAGAATTTATAGAGTATAAAATAGTCACTGCACTTCAGAATATATTCATATGATAGATTTAAGATAGATGAAAATTATTTCTGGTGATATTTAAGTTAAATACTGCAATTCAGAAGGAAAATATCAGCACTGGCTTACACTTTAAAATAATGATTTACATATTTGTCTTATAAGGACTTTCCTCTGCATGAGGTAGCTCTGTGTCAGTAACACTTGAATCACCCTCCTCTTTAAATTAGGTCTTGGATGAGAGTGGCAGAGGAGTCAATTTAATGATGGATACTTACAGTATCCGTACCTTTAAAGCATAAAGCAAAATTCCATTAGCTGAATAATGATGCCTGCAAGAAACCAGTCCTATCTAGCTTCTATTTTTTTAAGTCTGTCAACCTATAGCCACTTTTGAAGAGATTCTAGATTTTGAATGACTCTACATTTATGGTGGGAAAATTGAAAATGCTAAAGAAACCCAATCCAGGCTAATAGTTTTGGATTCACAGTAATTGCATACATTTTATTTAAAAATCCTCCCTAGCAGTATGTGCCTGTTACCTAAAGCGATGGAGCAGGCCCCAGTTTTATGTCTGATTCGAAACCTGGGCCTACAGTACAAGACATAACACCTACTGTGGCCTCTGCTCTGTCACTTTGCCATGCGATTCTAATGTAGTTTTACTTGAATAACATAAAATAACATATATAATGTTATTTATGTTATTTTCCACGTGAAGAACTCCTGTAAACCTTGCCGTTTTGAAACTCAGTGAGGCAGGCGTCTTAGACAAGCTGAAAAACAAATGGTGGTACGATAAAGGTGAATGTGGACCCAAGGACTCTGGAAGCAAGGTCAGTCACTGCAGTTCGGGGCCTCCTCTTGTATTCACAAAGCAGTAAATGGGAGCAATTGTCAAGCGTATATGGAAACAGTAAAAACTAAATGTTTCTCTATACCTATCTAGACTAGAAACTAATGCAATGATTTAAGCCACAGGGATTATCTTTTCAGAAAATTGCAAACTGCTCCCCAATATTAAGGCTTTTAAATAAACTTAAATTAACTGTAAAAATATATAAAAAAATAAAATTCCTATATTATTCTCAAATATACGTACCACTAATAACAGTAGTGCTTTCAGGTTTGATTTTTGTTTATTTGTTTTGGAGGCAAAGAACATCAAATCTGTTATTTCAAGAACTGATGTATTCTCAAAACAGAAAGTGGGAAATTGGTCAGTAGTCTTCTACAGAAAGAAAATTTTAAATATTAAATGTTTCTTATTCAGAAGTTCAGTCTTTTGTCACTGTTTTGCCAATCATTCCACTTTAGTTTGAAGATGATCTGACAGATTCTGTTCTATCAAAATTATTTTAATAAATCAATGTTTATGAATAATACCCTCAACTTCTAAGATCTCATTCATGCAGAGATCTTATATCAATTATTTTTAGAACAATACAGGAAGTTATAAGTCTGATTCTGTTGAGTATAAATGAAAATAGTGTTACAGTTATGTTTTCATTTAAAAAACAAACTGTAGCAGTTTATCAGTGAATCTAAATACCTGCATAAATTAATAGGATGTAGTGCTTGAAAGCCATGGTTGAGGATTTTTGAAATATTTTTTTCTGTATCTTCTTGTAGAAAGAAAAAATCTATTAGCTATCCTACGACATTAAATAAGTTAGTTACATATATAGGAAAACTTCAGTTAATTTAAGAAAGAGATAAAGTAATATTAACTGATCTCTTTTCAAGCATCTCCCTGTGTTTTAATCATTTCTGTCTGCCTTTGAACCAGAGTGGAATGAGACAAGCTTGGCCAAATAATGAAAAAGCTATTTCAAACCCTTATGCAAAGTCAGAAAAGCACAAGTACTTAATTTTTTAAATGAAGTTATCCTAAATTTTTGCTCTAATCAGTTGATACCATGGCTTAAGATGTGTATAAGAGACAGGCTCTGGAGAATATATGTCTAAAATATTAACTGATCAAGCATTTTAAAGTGAAATAGAATCATATTTTAAAATCAATAAAAATAGTTTTAACTCTGTCCACAGATGATTTATTTGTCAATTGATCATGGAAAAATTTGTATATTTTTTTAAAGTTACCAATGTGCTGAATACATAGTTATTCCTAAATAGTATATAATATGTTAAAGTGCCACTTTCCAGCAGATTTCCCAAACATATGTGACTAAAAGAATAAATAACATGTACCTACACTATTTGCATATATTTGGTGAATTCATGATGAACAAGATGTGAAACTGCTAGCTTAAAGTCCCTTACTTCTTTAAGTAGGAAACATGAAGTTAGCTTTATTCAAGAGAAACATCAAACATTAAAAATGTTTTAATGGAAGGAAAGGGAAAACAGTTTCCCTTCTCATGTAATTGGGTTTTAAGCATGTCATTTTCAAACTTAACAACAATAAGCCCAGTTCTGCTACCCTATGCTTATATATGGTTAAGTATAGTGCTCCTCTTTATACAGTTAACAATGATAAAATATTACATATTGTATTGAATGTAATTATATACAATTTATTGGTTATCATCATAATTTCATTTCTCTCAAGAACTATAAGCTTTATGTTTAAATTCATAGTTTTACACTAGTGACTTATACCTGTTAAATAATTTCAGGTTAAATTACATTGACTTTAATTAGCTGTTTGGATTTCATGTGTTCTTTCACCTTCTGGATGTGACTTTCCACAGTTAACTGGGATGTCTTTATCCCCCCAGGACAAGACGAGTGCCTTGAGCCTGAGCAACGTAGCAGGCGTCTTCTACATTCTGGTTGGCGGCTTGGGCTTGGCAATGCTGGTGGCTTTGATAGAGTTCTGTTACAAGTCCAGGGCAGAAGCGAAGAGAATGAAGGTGGCAAAGAGTGCACAGACTTTTAACCCAACTTCCTCGCAGAATAACCAGAATTTAGCAACCTATAGAGAAGGTTACAACGTATATGGAACCGAAAGTATTAAAATTTAGGGGTAGGACGTAGGGCCACTACAGTGAGTGGGTGATGCATTCTGTAAATGGAGTGTTGTGACCTGTCTGTCCAGTGATGGTACTGCTTGCTTCTAATTTAGAGCTTTATATTTTTGAAAACTTCAGTGCAAAGTGGTTCAGTTTTCTTTGGCTGCAGATGTACTGTTCAAAACTTTATGTTACCAATAGATATCTGCATTGAAAGGGTTTGAAAGACAAAAATAAACCTCCAGAATTGCTCTGTAAAATTATTTAAATAGTATATTCTATCTGAAAATTGGGAGAAATCTGAAATTAGATCTGAATTTTCTTGTACACAGAACAGGCTTGTCTTCTCTGGAACAATCTAATGCTAACAAAATAAGCATAAAATTTTTTCAAATTATCAAAGCCTAGTCAGTTGCCTATTTTGATAAGAGTGTGTTGTTTTCTGAGAAAATACACGTAAAATCTCCAGGGCACATAGTAAACACTTGGTGAGTTTTAGCTCTTCTTCTGGTTTCTTTTACATTAGCAATCTTTCTATATTTTTAGAGGGAAACCCCGATGTTTGTTCATCTGGCAGTAGTCCTTGAACCAGACCTTTAGGCAGAAGTGACCATCAGAATATTGACTACAATTCACATTTATTAGATGAAATTCAGCTTTCATTTTCACAATATCACTGAAGTGAATAAACATTTTAGGCAATTTCTCCATCAAAAATGTCAGCAACATATTTTCTTTAGGAGAGACACAGTAAAAATAAAACCTGCAGTGAGTTTTTATTGACTTTTGTTTTCATTTCAACTGCTTTTGAGTGAGCCAGATCAGTCTCACTTACATCTTCTCACTATGTGACAATAAAAAAGTTATAAGCATTCAGTGAAACACAAGATGAAGTTCATTTTTTAAGACTCTAAATGTCCAGTACTTTTTCCCTTTGATGATAGAAAATGAATTTAAAATAAGATCTGGAAGCATTTGTTGTTGCTTTTCTTAAAATCAGGCCTCTAAAACCCGTTTTTGGAAATTGTATATAAGAGCCATTCTGGTTACAATGATAAATGAAAATTTGAACCCGCAAGAGACATTTAGTGCCTGAGGTATCCTAGAGTCAAACCCAATAGAATTTTTCTAAATATAAGATGTACCCTGAAGTTACGCCAGATAAATGTGCTCGATTTTTATATTTATTTATTTTAAAAAGCTATTGAGAGTGTTCCCTGGTAGCCTAGTGCCTAGTGATTAGCAGTCCAGGCTTTCACAGGACCCCGCAGGCCAGGTGGCACAGCCCTAAAAAGGCTACTGAAATACTTGTTAGTATCTTAAAGCAAAGAACAAAAGCTATTCCTTTAAATCAAGATCTAATTGCTTTTATCCATAATCTAGAAATAGAATAGTGACTGAGTATAATTGCACACAGACAAGCCCAAAGTTTTTCTTTCCAAATTTTGTGGAAAGAATTGATCATGAAATTGTCAATTCACTCAGATTAGAATGTTTAGAGCATGTCTTTTCTAATAGCAGAAAAGCAAACTGATCATTACAGTAATGATTTCATCTTAATATTTACATAACTGAGGAGAGATTTTTACCAAACAGAAAAATAATATGTGACAAGTTTTTAGAGCCAATTGTTTGGACTTCATTCTGTAATGAATTTCATAAAATATATTTTTAAAGTTTCCTTTAGCATAGCAAATACAATCTAGAAAAATTCTAGAAATACTCACATATGACAGTTTAATACAAAGTCCTAGGGAATTGCTAGAAAGAGATATGCATTCTCATAGGAAAGACTTAATAGCATTCAGAGCAAATTAAATGATATGCACTTGTAGAGATTTGAGAGTGTTTTTAATTGTACTCCTATATTACATGGCTTTTTCCTTTCAAAAATTCTACTGAGCATAATTATGAAAATGATAATTTAGATAATATTTAGTGTCAGAATTTCAAAAACAAAATCTGAATGTTTACTCTAAAAGTAATTATCCCTCAAGGAAACACATAAATAAATTTACAGCCATTGCCACAACAACCCAACCAGACTCAGACTATATGGTAAATTTATAAGAAAGTTTTGTAGTTTGAGTAGTCTCAATAAGGTCACATAAAGATGAACAGAAGTGACATTTTGTGTAAGAAGCAGGAGATTTAAATGTAGAATATAAGAATGCTGAGAACTAAGAACAGAAAGATTTAAAGAGAGAATAAGCAGTTGGCAGAATTATCAGCACTCAATTGCATTAATCTACAGAGAAGGAGAGATTACTTGAGAGGATATGGAATCCTTCCCATTTTTGATATTTTCATTTCCTTATAAAAACAATCAAGAAAATAAAAGGAAGAAACAGATTTTACGGCAAATCTTCCTTAAAAGTCGCAATGCTTTTATTATGCATTAATTAGTATTAATAAATACTAAATTCTCTCTTCAAAAAAGCAAAACTAATAGATTTTTTACAATTGTTTTACTTAATATTAAATGTTGAAAAGGAATCTGAAGAAACAAATTCAGGCTGCCATCTTGTTTGGTTTGTTTTAATTTAGTGATGAGTAGTTTCTGTAGAGATTGTCTCCGGACTCCTGATTATAAACATAGATTTTAATTTTTGAGATTGTTCACTGAAGGCAAATTATAATAATTATCTTGGTGTTTATCATAGATATGTCAGTAGCATTTTGACTTCAAGTTTCTGAAATTATCAGGGTAAATGATCATTAAACCTTTTCATTATAACATTTTTAATCCAACTTTTATTTCATATTTAATATATCATTATTCTAATATTTAAGGTACAAGGTGGAATAAATACAAGGATGGAATTTCCAAAAAAACTGGGTAAACTTAAATTCACAGCAAGGAATTAAGATACAATATGAATTAAGAGAAAATTATTATCTAAACTACAACAAACTTAGGGACTATCTCCTTTACCTTATTTTCTCTTGAGTTAACATTAAAACTCAGCAACTAGAAAGAATTTAAAGGCATGAATGAACAGTCAGTAGATTTCAATAATAATGCTGCCTGTTTCTCCTCAGTGTAGTATTATTACCTGATACCTAATATGACAGAGCAAGAATCTAATGAGGATTTCAAAGACCTGACCCCATAACATCGATCTGCGAAGTGTCCCAGTGATGACCATTCATGAAGCATTGAAACATGCTCCCTTTCAGTGCACTTCCCTTTAAGCACTTAAAGCTTCTTCAAATATGAGCCTTAACTTCCATTATAAGCATAGAATGAACTTTATGTGACTGATTTACCTTTCTATAGCTGTCTATAGCAGCTGTAGTGAATGAGTGAAAGCATCTGTGGATAGATCTGTGTTCTATAAACAGGAAGATCTGTTACAAATAGTCTACACAGAGTTCCCTTAGACAATTCATCATGATTTTAAGAGTACAATCATTTAACTGTCAAGATATTTTCTAACAGAAAACAGAAAAGATAGAAAGAAAGATTGTTGTCAAACCTAAGGGACCTTCTAAGTTCAACTGGAAATACTAGGGTGTAGAGTGCAGCAAGTTAAAAGATGTGTCCTGCCCAGATTTGCCAAACAAAATCTTGCAAGATTTTAGAAAATTAGTTCTTAAATAAGACCAGTAACTCTAGAGTGATTTATTCTTCCAGGTCGTTGAGTTTCTTTTTCCTGTGAAAAGTAGTTTTAGTATGACCAAAAGAGTATGGGAAAAAATGCAGATGTCTAATTATTGATATTTTGGTGTTTGTTGTTTCATATTTTGCTGAAAAGACAGAAATATTGTAACACTCCGCATTCTTTCTGTTTCCTTTCCATGCAACCCAGCTGACATTTTCTGAAGCCATAAGAAACAAAGCCAGATTATCCATCACTGGGAGTGTGGGTGAAAACGGTCGCGTCTTGACACCCGACTGCCCTAAGGCTGTACACACTGGAACTACAATTAGACAAAGTTCAGGATTGGCTGTCATTGCATCGGACCTTCCATAAAAACCAAAAAAATAATTGAGTGCCTTAATTAAACTGTGTTTGTGACTGATGGAAACGCAGCCCTGAGGGACAGGCTAAGCGCAGGTCTTCGCTCAAACAGTCCTTTGGCTGAGAGCAGGAAGTTCGTCCTAAGGCGCCAAACATCAGCAACGTGTGCATGAGCTCAGCTCTAAAACCCAAACTCAGATTTTATATCAGGAAAACTCACAATTTAGATTTTTTTCGGGTAGTGGGGGTAGGGGGGAGCTGGGATGGGTGTATCAATAGCAACAAATTTCACTTGAGTGGACTTAAAAACTAATCAGACATGGAAGTTAGCACATCAAAAGTGTGAAGTTCTTGCTCAGAAAGGCCTCAGTCTTCACTTCAAGGCATAAAATAGTTATAGAAGTCAATGAATATGCTAACCTGTGTCTCCAGAACACCCATATATTTAATGGAAGACTATCCAGCTGAGAAAACAAATCACTATACTCTGACAAAAAATAATAAACAAACATGTAAATCCTGTGGGGGGGGGGAAAATTTAAAGGAAGTAATTACACTTACTTTGGAGAAAACAAATACTGAAACATGCTTGCTTTTTAACTGACATAAATTCAGTAGAGGACAACACAATTCTTTTTTCTAACCATCTTAGGGAACAATACATTGCAATAATTGAAATAAATGCCATCACTGTAATAAACTTTAGAGACTTTTTTAATATAAAAGTTGTTGGTCATTTTGTTTGCTGTAACCTTCACTCTGTCACATGAGTCAGTGTCCACAGATTTCATTTGTCTCACTACCAGGAACAAAATGAAGACAACATTAACATAAAATCATCAGTCTACAATGTAGAATCAGAAGATACTATGGGTCATTCATGTTATCAATATTATTTATAATCTTGTTCTGTGTACAAAATTGTGGTTTTTGTACCCACCAAAAAGAATAAACAATATTTACATTCTTACAATATTTACAAAGCTTAAAGTTTTTTTCTTATCATTATAAAAATTATTTGAGAAATTATGAGCCTATAAGTGGGATAGTAAAAGTAAACTGTAGGCCATATTGGAAAATGTAGCTAGCCCTTATTATTTTTGCATAGTAAGCTAATTTTTTACACAGATCTTTGCCTCATTAGCAGTTAAATTGTCAAAGATGGAGCGTTTGAATTGGGGAATTTAATCATTGTCATAATAACAACATACCCCATAATTATGTACTGAAATTTTACTTGGCTCTATTTTGCTGCATAAGATAATGTGTCTCTTGAGCTTCTCTCCACATTCCCATTTTTCGTTTAAATCATTTGAAGGCACTAATCATTTTGTGGTAGAAAACATATGAAGAATTAGTCTTTGTTCTCAATTGAAAATTGTGAAAAAAATTATACATGATTATTTACAAAAATCACCTTTTTAGTTATGTAGGGATTAAATTAACTCAGTCCAAAAGAAAGCTTAGATCATTTGAAATAATAAGTACAACATAGATAAACATGGCAACACTTAGAGATCTTGGCAGAAAGCACAAGATAGGATGATTTTGAAAGTTTGGCCTTAAAGGATAAGTTGAGTTTCATAGGTGTTGAAAGTCTTATAGGTGAGCGATGACCCAATACATAGCTAGTCAATGGACTGTTTAAAGAGTATATGCATCAGGAAGGGCTGGAGAGAAATGGGTGTGATATCATGGAAGATAAAATTGGAAAAGGTGAAAGACTGATCACCTTGCTTCAATTCTCAAGATTCCCATCCTCCATTCAATTTCTGTGCTGCAGTAAGAGCAATTCTAAAAAGTGCAAATCTGATAGCGCATGCACACACATGCGTGTGCACACACATACACACACACAGAGTTCCCTCAGGAAAAATTGCAAGCTCTTGAGCAAAGCAAATGAGTCACTTTATAACCTGACCCTTACTTATTTCTTCCATGAACTCTCTCACCCCCTACCCAACCTCTGCTACCCATGACAAACCTCAGAAGCAGGGACACTGCTATTTACTGCATTTACTATTTCCTCAATCTATAACACTTTCCTATCTTCTCTTTACCTGACTAACTAGTGTTCATCCTTCAGTACTCAAATCATATTTTACCTGTCATGGGAAGATTTCCATGACTGTCTACCAGTCCCTGCCTATGAGACTGAGCTAGGTGCCCTTTTGATGTTTTGTCACCATCACAGCACTTACCATACTGCATTGTAATTGCCTGTGTACTTGTCTGTTTAACTACTAGACTGTAAGCCCTTTGAGGGCAGGGACTGTGTCTATCTTGTTCACAGTTGTATCCCCAGCACCCAGCACAGTGCCTGGCATATTGTAGGTGCTTAATAAATATTTGTTGAATGAATGAACTGAATTGAATTGAATCAAATTAATTTAGTAGAAACAGAAAAGACATCTTTCCTCATTAACAGTCTTTTTCTCATTAACAACGTGTATTAAGTACACAGTAAGTTAAAAAGAAGAGTAAAGTTTGGCTGATTTCATGACATTGTCTACTTCACTGTCTACCACACTAAAAAAGATATGATCTGATAAATTTTATGACCAGATGGGAAGGTATTCCATGTAATTGTATCTACTTGTGGAATAATTTGTTTAGTTAGAGAAATTGTCATAGATAATTAAGGTTTTAGCCATACTTCTAAAAGTAGCTTTCATTTAAGTCACTGAGTGAATTAGTTGTGTACATTTAAGAAGTTATATTTCTTATAGTTTTATTTCTATATTAGTAATCCTATTATATAGTTGAATTTCTGTATTTCTTATAGAATAATTTTGCTAAAAACAAAATTTTTAATTTGGTTTTATTAAAAAGTGATATCTGTCTGGACTCCAATCTAAGGAAGTGCTATAAAACTAGGAAATGTTGTTTAAAAACACTTAAGTTGAAACTCTTAGTTCTATAAAGCAAAGAACTGAATTACCAAGCAAGCATGATCACCATCTAGGGCAGAACTTCCTGAACATATTAGGAAAAGCCAATTTTGAAACTACATCAGCAAGTACATGATGACCACATGTGAAAGATATAGAGTCCTCAGGAGAACCACTTTATTGCACTCAGTTCACTAGCTACTAATTGAAAGTGGCACACTGTTTACACTTGCTTCAAGCTTGCTGCAGGCTGCTGCCTGGTTGTCCACCCATTGACTGGCAACTTATTCTGTTTCCCAAAGGCATAGTACAGAGTAGGTGTTCAATACATTTCTCAATGCATAAGCATAACTTTATATAGTCAGTATCAGTGAAAAAATGGTCTGTTTTCCTGGAAAATAGAATATCCCAGTTGGAAAAATCAATAAGGTGTCAGTAAGAATAAAAGCTAAATGAAAAGTTATATCCAGGAGAGTTTCTGAAAAGACAAATTAAAATTGCACAGATTCATTTTCTTTATACTTATGAATATAATCCTGCATGAAAATGTGCCTTTTTGTGCATATTCATAAATAGGCTTTAATTTCATATAGTCCAGCAGGCTAGAGTACATAGCATTTGTAAAACCAAATGCAAATTTAATCAGTGGTATGTGTATGTATTTTCTAAACAGCTAGTACCAAAAATCTTTTCAAAAGAGAACTGCTCTTTAAGAAAATATTTTGATAAATTATGAAGAGCAAGAGATGAGATTTGGAAATTATATCTCAAAAAAACAAAGAGCTAAATTACTTTTCATGAAATAAGAATAAACCAGTTTATTTATTTATCTTGCTTTGATTTTATTTCCTTTGGGTGAAAAAAATGGACTCAGAAATGAAAAATAAAACATAAGGGAAAAACAGAACATCAAGGGAGTAGAAAGTTAGGTAAAAGGCCAATAGGAATCCCCTGGGTAACCAAAAAAACGTATGGGAACAGGAATGTATGACATATGATTTTCCCATGGTAGGTATTTAATTTTTGATGTATTTCTTCTTCTCATAACCTGCAGATTAAAATTTCCTACATGCCCCAGACTGGTATTTTTGGTTGGATTAAAGGAAGGAGTCAAGGAGAAAATTCTAAATCTTGTGTTTGGCTTGATGCTAGGCCAAAAGTAAGCCTAATAATATGTCTCTTTCCCACAGGAAAAAAAAAAAATGTGCAGAAACCTAGATTAAGACTTGTCCTTCTACATGGCAAAGAATGAAGGTTCATTTTATTTTTTTCTGAATCTGAAGAAAATGGTAGGCCAGAACACATAACTGTTTTTTAGCCACCTGTGCTGGCTTAAAAGTATCATAAACAACAAAATAAAGCATAAAACATAGATCATTATTCAATTATATAATAACATCATTAAGAAAATAATCTGTTAAGTTATAATGTCCAATTCATGGCTTGAGTGAAGAATTTATTTACAAGATTTGTAATCCTATAATCCTAAACACAAAGAGAATCTAAAGTAAATTATTATAACTTCCCTCTCAGAGTTTATACATTTGACCAACACTTCTAAATTTCCTAAACATTTAGCAATGGCTGAAATCTGTGTCACTGGCAATCACTGTTTCAATATATGATTGATTGAGCTGACTGACTAAATGAATAAAGGAATTAATGAGTGAAGACCAATTAAAGTATTTATGATCATTGCCTATACAGAAACTTCTGCCAGCTCCTTAGCTAATTTTCTGCATAAATGTGAATGCTTTTAATATTTTCTAACAAAGAAGGTATTAGAAATAATTTAGACCATATCTGTCTCCATCTTGAGATTGACATTAGTCACTGAAAACTGGTGCTGTTTCAAACTTCTTAAATGTGGGGGTTGATTAATTCTGTCTGAGACTTTCTCAATGTCATCCTTCCCAACAATATTCTGTATCTAACTCTAAATACAATAAAAGTCTATCAGCATCATTAATCTTCTAAGACTACCATCAGACAAAGTCAAAGCTTCCAGATCTTTGGGTGTTAGACGTGTACAGGAACTTCTGATACTTTGACTTGAGCTTCAGTTGAAATGTTCAATCCACTAGGCCTACATCCATGCCATTCTCTGTCACAAGCTACACTTTGAAGTTATCCCAATAGACTCTCTCTCTCTCATTCCACATTTTCCTTCCTACATTATCCTGTGCTTCTCATATTTCCATTCATCTTCTCACTGTTTTCCCACTCTCCCTGACTGCCACCCTTCTTCTTAGCATCCTCATTAGAAAGTCAGGAAACTCCTGACAGCTACAGTCTCTCCCCAGAGCACTGCCCAATATCCGAATATTATCAGTCTACATAGAGCAATGGAACTTAGAAGGAAAAAGAATGGCAATCCTTACAACTACACATCTTCTCCCATGCATAAAAAACCCTTCCTCTTTGAAGTGTATATCATGTAAACGTGCTGTCGCAGTGGGCTGCCTACTTAGCCATTTTGTCTGCTGATTTCTGTCATTGCCTCATCAAGAACTATGGCATTTGGCTTATTCTTTTTTTCCAAGTTCTATTATCATCTTGAACAACTTCAAGGTCAATGTATGGAAGCCTTGGCTCTGCAGTTCTTTTACTCTATATTAAGTCACCCAAGAGAGTTCCAGAAAAACATCTACTTCTGCTTTATCGACTATGCCAAAGCCTTTGACTGTGTGGATCACAATAAACTGTGGAAAATTCTGAAAGAGATGGGAATACCAGACCACCTAACCTGCCTCTTGAGAAATCTGTATGCAGGTCAGGAAGCAACAGTTAGGACTGGACATGGAACAACAGACTGGTTCCAAATAGGAAAAGGAGTGCGTCAAGGCTGTATATTGTCACCCTGCTTATTTAACTTATATGCAGAGTACATCATGAGAAACGCTGGACTGGAAGAAACACAAGCTGGAATCAAGATTGCCGGGAGAAATATCAATAACCTCAGATATGCAGATGACATTAAAGCTGAAACTCCAGTACTTTGGCCACCTCATGCGAAGAGTTGACTCATTGGAAAAGACTCTGATGCTGGGAGGGATTGGGGGCAGGAGGAGAAGGGGACGACCGAGGATGAGATGGCTGGATGGCATCACGGACTCAATGGATGTGAGTCTGAGTGAACTCCGAGAGATGGTGATGAACAGGGAGGCCTGGCGTGCTGCGATTCATGGGGTCGCAAAGAGTCGGACACGACTGAGCGACTGAACTGAACTGAACTGAACTGAAGTCACCCATACTAATAGACATGTAGCAAACCTTATGATCATTTACCTTCCCATCTTCCTCCAGATAATGACTCAATTCTCTCTTTCCTTTCATACCCTAGTCACTGAAAAGAGTGACCTTTTTTCCCTTATTTAATCTCTCTGTATAGTTTTCCCTTAATCCCCTGTTTATTCTTTCTCATTCTATGTCCCTTATTACTTCCAATCAAACCTGTTGATATTACCCAGGGTCGGGTTGTAGCCTCTTCCCCTTTTCTTCTCAGGACATAAATCACTCGCTGATTTCACCATCATTAAGATGTCCATAAACATCTCTATTTATTAGCTCAGAAATCCTTATCTTTCATTCCAGCCTCACTTATCCAATTTTCTAGTGGTTAGCTCTTTTTGACTTAATTGCAACTTGTCAAACTTTCACTCTACATTTCTACCTCCTTTTATATCCCCTGTCTCAGTGAGTGGCACTAACATTTATCCTATCTCCCAAATTAAAAAAATGGGAATGATTCCAGAATGCTTTTCTTCATCATTCTCACATATAATTAATTGACATCTTAACTTTCTTGCATACTCTAAATATCTCCTTACTCTGTCTCATGCTCTTCATCCATACAATGGCTGACTTAATCAAAGACTCGATCTCTCATTGTTACTACTACAGTTGTATCCTATTAGGTTTCCTTGCTTCCTTTCTCACATATATCTTCCTTAGCCCATTTTCTATGCGACTGCCAGAGAGAATTTTCCAAAACATAAATATGATCCTATCACCTTCCTGATTAAAATAACTCAGTGTCCATTCTGTGAGGCCTATAAATATTTCCGGTATGTTCTCTCATCTACACTTCATTCCATCAATACCAAATTACTGTAACAGCTTGTTTTCAGAATACTTCATGTTCTTTCCATTTTAAGTTTTGCCAATTATTACTTCTATCTGAAATGTGTCTGTTTCAGAAAGGATTCCTAACCAACAGAACCACTTTCATCCAGTTAAGCAAAAAGTGAATTTATTAATAAATACTAGAGAATTCACAGAACTTCTGGGAAACACAGAGAGTCAGACCTGAAGGAAAAGCAGCCAGAAATAATGCATAAATTATATCTCTGATCTGCCCCTAACCACCAGTGGACACATATATCAGAACAAGGACACTGGACAAGGGACACTGTTGTTAGGACTTCTGTTTCAACTGCCTCTGAAGATGAGGTGCCTCCCAGCATATTCTGTTACCTTCTCAGGAAA
This sequence comes from Cephalophus harveyi, assembly GCA_006410635.1. NCBI lineage: Eukaryota > Metazoa > Chordata > Mammalia > Artiodactyla > Bovidae > Cephalophus > Cephalophus harveyi. Next base: position 13,680 of record SJYT01070088.1, on the reverse strand, counting down.
TAGGCTTGAAGTATGACCTCTTTCCAATTAAAATTTCAGGCATGAATATCTAACTGGTGGTTTTAGGTGACAACTTGGTTCTCTTCTTCCTTTTGCACCCTAGGGAGACAGGGAAACCAAACACTGGCTTCCACTTTAGGGAAACATATTATGGAAAATAAATGTAGGAAGATATTCAAAAGAAGCTGAGTGGGCACAAAGTATGGCATATATCATCTGTCCCTTTGTGCCTAATTCCTACTCATCCAACAAGGATGATAGTTGGATTGTAGAAATCATATTTTTAGGTATACATTCCTGATTATCTCAGTTTGGAGATCCCTCTTTTTTATTTATCTATGTCCTGTGAGGCCTGGCGTACTGCAATTCATGGGGTCACAAAGAGTCGGACACTACTGAGTGACTGAACTGAACTGAACTTACCTCTATAATAGGATTTATGCCACTGTTGTTGTTCAGTCACCAAGTTGTGTCTGACTCTTCATGATTCCATGGTCTGAAGTATGCCAGACTTCCCTATCCCTCACCATCTACCGGAGTTTTCCCAAGTTCATGACCACTGAATTGGCAATGCTATATACCCAAACTCGTGTCCATCAAGTCAGTGATGCCATCAAGCCATCCTATCCTCTGTCACCCCCTTTTCCTCCTGCCCTCAGTCTTTCCCAGCATCAGGGTCTTTTCTAGTGAGCCAGCTGTTCACATCAGTTCACCAAAGTATAAAACAGCCACTGTTACATGGTTATTTTTATAAACTTTTCCACTTTACCTTTCTACACTCTTTGGTTCCACAGGCAACAAGTATTAAATCAGCCTTAGACTCAGACAGAACTAAGTGTACATCCTTGTTTAGGCATTTGCTTCTCTAACCTCTTGGGGGGGGGGGGTAGAAAGCCTATTGTTTCATATATAAAATGGAAACAAGAATACCTAACATTTGATGCTGCTGTGAAGTTGAGAATGTCAATTGCAAATTGGTACATGCCATGGGTGCTTGCCTTCTAACTCGACAAGAATTAGATCATGTGCTGCTGCAGTTGCTGACCTTCCACACCTGCTGGAGGAGTTCAAGGTAGAGAGCAGAAATGAGGTGCTCTGTGCTCAGGGAATAACTTGTAGTACAGGACTTAAGATACCTAGATATTCTCAGGAGCTGATTTCATGAGCCCAATTCTTATATCTCCTCATATCTGGAAAAGCACTAAAATCCTTCATGGTGACAACTGTTTCTCATGCCTAGCAGAAGCTTCATGAGATTAGTATAAATCTTTTGGAAAAACATGTACTTGATTGCATATATTTCTCCCTTTATCAAAATCACATATATACTGACTTTTCCCCTGCCTCTTTAAAACAGTTTCTCAGAACTATCCTAGGTCCTATCTCCTGGGCTGTAGTCCTCATATTTCCCCAAATAAAACAACTCATATCTCTCATATTTTGCTTTTTTTAGTCAATAAGAATAAATGTTTACAAATTGCTTATTACATATCCAGTAACAAGAGCTCGATAGGATAGATCACATCCTGGGCAATAAATCTAGCCTTGGAAAATTCAAAAAAATTGAAATCACTCTAAGCATCTTTTCTGACCACAATGCAGTAAGATTAGATCTCAATTACAGGAGAAAAACTATTAAAAAATACAATATATGGAGGCTGAACAACACGCTGCTGAATAACCAACAAATCACAGAAGAAATCAAAAAAGAAATCAAAATATGTATAGAAATGAATGAAAGTGAAAACACAACAACCCAAAACCTGTGGGACACTGTAAAAGCAGTGCNTACAAGAGAAAAACTATTAAAAATTCCAACATATGGAGGCTGAACAACACGCTTCTGAATAACCAATAAATCACAGAAGAAATCAAAAAAGAAATCAAAATATGCATAGAAACGAATGAAAATGAAAACACAACAACCCAAAACCTGTGGGACACTGTAAAAGCAGTGCTAAGGGGAAAGTTCATAGCAATACAGGCATACCTCAGGAAACAAGAAAAAAGTCATATAAATAACCTCACTCTACACCTAAAGCAACTAGAAAAGGAAGAAATGGATAACCCCAGAGTTAGTAGAAGGGAAGAAATTTTAAAAATTAGGGCAGAAATAAATGGAAAAGTAACAAAAGAGACCATAGCAAAAATCAACAAAGACAAAAGCTGGTTCTTTGAAAGGATAAATAAAATTGACAAACCATTAGCCAGACTCATCAAGAAACAAAGAGAGAAAAATCAAATCAATAAAATTAGAAATGAAAATGGAGAGATCACAACAGACAACACAGAAATACAAAGGATCATAAGAGACTACTATCAGCAATTATATGCCAATAAAATGGACAACGTGGAAGAAATGGACAAATTTTTAGAAAAATACAACTTTCCAAAACTGAACCAGGAAGAAATAGAAAATCTTAACAGACCCATCACAAGCACGGAAATTGAAACTGTAATCAGAAATCTTCCAGCAAACAAAAGCCCAGGTCCAGATGGCTTCACAGGTGAATTCTACCAAAAATTTAGAGAAGAGCTAACACCTATCCTACTGAAGCTCTTCCAGAAAATTGCAGAGGAAGGTAAACTTCCAAACTCATTCTATGAGGCCACCATCACCCTAATACCAAAACCTGACAAAGATGCCACACAAAAAAAAGAAAACTACAGGTCAATATCACTGATGAACATAGATGCAAAAATCCTTAACAAAATTCTAGCAATCAGAATCCAACAACACATTAGAACCATCATACACCATGACCAAGTGGGCCTTATCCCAGGAATGCAAGGATTCTTCAATATCCACAAATCAATCAATGTAATACACCACATTAACAAATTGAAAAGTAAAAACCATATGATTATACCAACGGTATTTTTATCCCACTGCTGGGCATACACGCCGAGGAAACCAGAACTGAAAGAGACACGTGTACCCCAATGTTCATCGCAGCACTGTTTCTAATAGCCAGGACATGGAAGCAACCTAGATGTCCATCAGCAGATGAATGGATAAGAAAGCTGTGGTACATATACACAATGGAGTATTACACAGCCATTAAAAGGAATATATTTGAATCAGTTCTAATAAGGTGGATGAAACTGGAGCCTATTATACAGAGTGAAGCAAGCCAGAAAGTAAAACACCAATACAGTATATTAATGCATATATATGGAATTTAGAATGATGGTAATTATAACCCTGTATGCCAGACAACAGAAGAGACACAGATGTATAGAACAGTCTTTTGGACTCTGTGGGAGAGGAAGAGGGTGGGATGATTTTGGAGAATGACATTGAAACGTGTAATATCATATATGAAACGATTAGCCAGTCCAGGTTCAATGCATGATACTGGATGCTTGGGGCTGGTGCACTGGGATGACCCAGATGGATGGTACGAGGAGGGAGGTGGGAGGGGGTTCAGGATGTGGAACATGTGTATACCTGTGGCAGATTTGTGTTGATGTGTGGCAAAACCAATACAATATTGTAAAGGAATTAACCTCCAATTAAAATAAATAAATTTGTTTTTTTAAAAAAAAGCTCAGTGAAGAAAACTATATTTATTTAATCTCTATAGCCTTGGCTTTCCGCTTTTGCCTAGGAAATATAAAGCTGCAAAAATATCACTTTCACCCTAGTAATAAGAAAAAGTCAAATAATTTTTAAAAAATCATAACTTTTCTTGCATAATTCTTCTCATGGCATCCAAGTAATCTGAATTTGGAAGAAGAACAAATCCCTTCAGAAAGAAATGGGATACAAAAAGTTTCACACTTGGTACAGTAAAGAGGAGGTGATACTGTTCATGCTAGCACAGGTCGATAAGAATTTAGCTAAAATGTAAAAAAAAAATCTTGAAGGCCAAGTGTTGACTAGTCAGTTTGAAATAGCTAAGACCCTGGATTAAGACCCTAGATCAAACATACTTGCAAGCTCTTTCTCCTGACCCTTCACTAAGTATTCAGAAGAAAGATAGAAAGATTGGGGGCAGGGTGAGAGACTCATTTGATGGAGCTGGTGTACATGAGGTGGATACCATCTACTGGGAGACATTCAAGATGTCCTGCCTGATTTCCCAGACCCTTTTGTTTTACAAACCAAAAGTCTCAAGCTACTGGAGGAAGAGCAACAAATCCTTTTGTTTCCAAGACCCAAAGAATTACAGTTTCTGGAGAAATAATTGAACTAACTGAACAGTTGAAATAATGAAGCCCATCTGTAAGAGGTATTGGTATCTATATGGGCCCAAGATTCTATACCAACACTCTGCAGACATCTACTTCTATTGGCAAAAGGCAAGAATTTCTCACCCAAAATAGGCTGCAATCTTACATCTAAAACATGGAAGGGCAGGAATACTGAGAAAGTCTCACTTTAAATGCCAAAATAAAAACTGCCTACCTGTGACTGATCATATATGGTCATGTATGGATGTGAGAATTGGACTATAAAGAAAGCTGAGTGCAGAAGAGTTGATGCTTTCAAACTGTGGTGTTGGAGAAGACTCTTGAGAGTCCCTTGGACTGCAAGGAGATCCAACCAGTCCATCCTAAAGGAGATCAGTCCTGGGTGTTCTTTGGAAGGACTGATGTTGAAGTTGAAACTCCAGTCCTTTGGCCACCTGATGCAAAGAGCTGACTCACTTGAAAAGACCCTGATGCTAGAAAAGATTGAGGATAGGAAGAGAAGAGGACGACAGAGGATGAGATGCCTGGATGGCATCACCGACACAATGGACATGGATTTGGGTGGACTCCAGGAGTTGGTGATGGACAGGGAGGCCTGGCATGCTGCAGTTCATGGGGTCACAAAGAGTCAGACATGACTNTAGAAAAGATTGAGGATAGGAAGAGAAGAGGACGACAGAGGATGAGATGCCTGGATGGCATCACCGACACAATGGACATGGATTTGGGTGGACTCCAGGAGTTGGTGATGGACAGGGAGGCCTGGCATGCTGCAGTTCATGGGGTCACAAAGAGTCAGACATGACTGAGAGACTGAACTGAACCTATGACTGATGTTCAGTTCAGTTCAGTCGCTCAGTCATGTCTGACTCTTTGCGACCCCATGAATTGCAGCACGCCATGCCTCCCTGTCCATCACCAACTCCCGGAGTTCACTCAGACTCACGTCCATCGAGTCAGTGATACCATCCAGCCATCTCATCCTCTGTCGTCCCCTTCTCCTCCTGCCCCCAATCTCTCCCAGCATCAGAGTCTTTTCCAATGAGTCAACTCTTTGCATGAGGTGGCCAAAGTACTGGAGTTTCAGCTTCAGCATCATTCCTTCCAAAGAAATCCCAGGGCTGATCTCCTTCAGAATGGACTGATACTAGACAAGCATAAAAGAAAATCCTAGTTTGCTCCCACAACAAGACTAGTACTGATTAACGAGCTACATCTGTCTGCTACTGAGGGGAAGAAAAAGAGTGTGGAAAGAGACTTCCACTTTGGCAAAGGTGAGAAGGAATCACTGAAAGCTTATGTGAGGAACAGGAATACACAGAAAAACCCTCTTGCATCTCAGTCTACACATTATGCAGAGGGTAACAATGACCCTGCTGGCTCAGACAGTAAAGAATCCACCTGTAATTCAGGTGACCTGAGTTTGATCCCTGGGTCAGAAAGATCCCCAGGAGAAGGAACTGGCTACCCACTCCAGTATCTTGTCTGGAGAATTCCAAGGACAGAGGAACCTGATGAGCTACAGTCCATGGGGTTGCAAAGAGTTGGACATGACTGAGCAACTAACATTTTTCACTTTCAGTTTTCTTCAACAGCAACCCACCTCTAGATGACTTTGAAACCTATAGAATACTGAAAGTTTCACTAATAACAGCAAAATAGCACAACTCTTAACTAGATTTACTCAACACTCTAAAAATAAAGTCCTGACCAAAAAATAGAGGTTCCATTTACACATGTAAATACCTTTCACTTCAGTTTCTACTGTTCTTCTGCCTGTAATGTTCAATATTTAATAATTAAAAAAAAAAAAAAACTCTCACACACACACAGAGAGAAAGTAGGAAATAACCCATAATCAAGAAATAAATCAATAAACAGAAATGTACACAGATGTTGGGTCTTTAAACAAATTGGAAAAGACCCTAATGATGAGAAAGATTGAAAGGTTGTTGTTGAATCACGACACCAGGATTCTTGGACCTGAAGGAGAAGAATTCAATCCGGGGCCAGAGATGAGGCTTGATCACTCAGAGATTTTGTGTAATAAAGTGTTATTAAAGTATAAGGGAGATAGAGAAAGCTTCTGACATAGGCATCAAAAGGGGGCAGAAAGAGTACCCCCCTGCTAGTCTTCAGCTGGATGTTATTTTAAAAAAAAAAAAAGACTCTCACACACACACAGAGAGAAAGTAGGAAATAACCCATAATCAAGAAATAAATCAATAAACAGAAATGTACACAGATGTTGGGTCTTTAAACAAATTGGAAAAGACCCTAATGATGAGAAAGATTGAAAGGTTGTTGTTGAATCACGACACCAGGATTCTTGGACCTGAAGGAGAAGAATTCAATCCGGGGCCAGAGATGAGGCTTGATCACTCAGAGATTTTGTGTAATAAAGTGTTATTAAAGTATAAGGGAGATAGAGAAAGCTTCTGACATAGGCATCAAAAGGGGGCAGAAAGAGTACCCCCCTGCTAGTCTTCAGCTGGATGTTATATAGTCACTAGCAGTCTGTTAGTGAAAGAAAGGAATGTCTTAAAACTCAGAATGGCACCAGGCCCCTCACCCATAAGATGTATTTTGGGATAATCTTGGCACCAAATGGTTCATCCTGGGCTATAAAATGATTAACTTGAATCTTGAAGAAGGGCAGATCACCACACAAATAGTTTCATTTACATAGATTAGAGGAACAATATCTGAGTATAGCATATTGGTTTGTCAAGTAGGTTCTGAGCCAAAAGGCGGAACCGACTCGAAGACAGAGTTTGGGGTAAATGCACAGTACATTAGCATAGCTTAAGATAAACATTTCCATAAGAAAAAGGCATTGGTTAACTTCAGGTGAAAGCAGGTGTCATTATGGCAACACAGAATTTTAAGAGAAACCTCCTTTTAAATTTGTATAGAGAAGGAAAAAATATCACTAGTTTGTTTCCTCCTGCTGCTTAAGAGAGATAAAAATGTCTGACACTTGCAGGCTATTTCCTCTGTTTGCAGACCCCTGGCCTTCCTGCCTGTTATCCTCTCAAGATGAGAGCTGGAGGAGAAGGAGGCACAAAGGTTGAGATGGTTGCATGGCATCATTGACTCAATGGACTTGGTTTGAGCAAACTCCAAGAGATAGTGAAGGACAGGGAAGACTGATATGCTGCAATGCATGGGGTCACAAAGAATCAGAAACGACTGAGTGACTGAACAACAACTACAGCTAGCAGATGCATTAGGCCAAATTCTAAGATGACCTCTAATGATGCAAGCTCTTATATAATCTCCTCTTCTTAAGTGTGGGCAACACTGGTAGATTTGAGAGCCTGGCACACCTTTGCTATGATACATTACATGGAAAATGGGTTTTTTTCCAGATGTTATTAAGGTCTCAAACCAGCTGATTTCATCAAAAGGGAAATTGTTCTGGGTGGGCTTAATCTAATAAAGTGAGTTCTTAGAAGGAAGTCCAGAGGTAAAAAAAAATAAAAAAAAGAATAAGTGAGATGCAGTGCTGCTGGCATGAAAGAATATCATCTTGTGAACAGTCAAGGAACTGAAGGGGTTAAAACACATTAAAATGTTCATGATGATAATGCTACAAAAGAAGGGAGGGGGGAATTGAAGGTATACTATGTGAAGTTTCTTACACGATACATAAAATACTGAATTATTTGTTGATTTGATGAAATATTGTTTAGTTCAGTTCAGTTCAGTCGCTCAGTCGTGTCCAACTCTTTGGGACCCCATGAATTGTAGCACACCAGGCCCCATGTCCATCACCAACTCCCATAATCCACCTAAACCCATGTCCATTGTGTCGGTGATGCCATCCAACCATCTCATCCTCTATCGTCCCCTTCTCCTCCTGCCCTCAATCTTTCCCAGCATCAGGGTCTTTTCCAATGAGTCAGCTCTTCACATCACGTGGCCAAAGTACTGGAGTTTCAGCTTCAACATCAGTCCTTCCAATGAACACCCAGGACTGATCTCCTTTAGGATGGACTGGTTGGATCTCCTTGCAGTCCAGGGGACTCTCAAGAGTCTTCTCCAACACCACAGTTCAAAAGCATTTATTCTTTGGTGTTCAGCTTTCTTTATAGTCCAACTCTCACACCCATACATGACCACTGGAAAGACTATAGCCTTGACTAGGCGGACCTTTGTTGGCAAAGTAATGTCTCTGCTTTTCAATATGCTATCTAGGTTGGTCATAACTTTCCTTCCAAGGAGTAAGCGTCTTTTAATTTCATGGCTGCAATCACCATCTGCAGTGATTTTGGAGCCCAGAAAAATAAAGTCTGACACTGTTTCCCATCTATTTGCCATGAAGTGATAGGACCAGATGCCATGATTTTAGTTTTCTGAATTTTGAGCTTTAAGCCAACTTTTTCACTCTCCTCTTTCACTTTCATCAAGAGGCTCTTTAGTTCTTCTTCACTTTCTGCCATAAGGGTGGGGTCATCTTCATATCTGAGGCTATTGATATTTCTCCTGGAAATCTTGATTCCAGCTTGTGCTTCATCCAGCCCAGCATTTCTCATGATGTACTCTGCATATGTTAAATAAGCAGGGTGACAATATACAGCCTTGACATACTTCTTTCCCTATTTGGAACCAGTCTGTTGTTCCATGTCCAGTTCTAACTGTTGCTTCCTGACCTGTATATACGTTTCTTAAGAGGCAGGTCAGGTCGTCTGCTATTCCCATCTCTTTCAGAATTTGCCACAGTTTATTGTGATCCACACAGTAAAGGCTTTGACATAATCAATAAAGCAGAAATAAATTTTTTTTGGAACTCTCTTGCTTTTTCGATGATCCAGCGGATGTTGGATCCCTCACGGGAGTGACACTGGCACACCAATATAGCAGCTGTGATGACACACAAGTGAGGCCGAGAGGAAGGAGCAGCAGCTGTGCTTTGCTGGATCAGCTGTGAAGAGATACCCCACGTCCAATGTAAGAGAAACCCAAGTAAGATGATAGGCTCTGAGAGAGGGCATCAGAGGGCAGACAGACTGAAACCACAATCACAGACAACTAGCCAATCTGATCACATGGACCACAGCCTTGTCTAACTCAATGAAACTAAGACATGCCATGTGGGGCCACACAAGACAGATGGGTCATGGTGGAAAGGTCTGACAGAATGTGGTTCACTGGAGAAGGGAATGGAAAACCACTTCAGTATTCTTGCCTCAAGAACCCCATGAACTGTATGAAAAGGCAAAAACATAGGACACTAAAAGAACTCCCCAGGTCAGTAGGTGCCCAGTATGCTACTGGAGATCAATGGAGAAATAACTCCAGAAACAATGAAGGGATGGAGCCAAAGCAAAAACTACACCCAGCTGTGAATAGGACTGGTGATAGAAGCAAGGTTCGATGTTGTAAAGAGCATATTGCATAGGAACCTGGAATGTTAGGTCCATGAAATAAGGCAAATAAATCCTTATGATTATACAGTGGAAGTCAGAAATAGATTTAAGGGACTAGATCTGATAGACAGAGTGCCTGATGAACTATGGACGGAAGTTTGTGACATTGTACAGCAGATAGGGAGCAAGACCATCCCCAAGAAAAAGAAATGCAAAAAAGCAAAATGGCTGTCTGAGGAGGCCTTACAAATAGCTTTGGAAAATTGAAAGTATATATTGCAAATCTTAGGTGAAACACTATAAGAAAATTTATTTAAAAATACACAATTAATAAGTCATTACTAGAGTGGAAATAGAATTATAAAATATAATGTAATATAAAGCAGGAAAAGAAAATAAAAAGTAACAAAGAATCAATCAGTACACAGAAAACAAGTATCAAGATGATAAATTTAAATATGATCACGTTAATAAATATAGCCAATGTGAATAGTCTAAATGCATCCACTAAAGGAAGAAAGAGACTGAGGATCACAGAAGAAAGCAATGCTCAACATTATGCCATCTATGCACAGCTATATACAAGAAAAGCACTTAAAATATAACCATAATCACAAATATGGCAATTGGCATTTTAAAATGCTGATTCAAATTACTGAGTGAATGAATGAATGTTTCTTTTATTTCTTCTTGTTGTCTGCTTGCTGTTGCTAGGATTCCCAAAACTGTGTTCAACAAATGTGGTGAGGGTGGGCATCCTTGTCTTGCTCCTGATCTTAGAGGACATGCTTTCAGCTTTTCAATATTGAGCATGATGTTAGTTGTGGGCTTGTCATATGTGACCTTTATTATGTTGAGGTAAGTTTTTTGTTTGTGCAGGCATGCTCAGTCATGTCTGACTCTTTGTGACCCCATGGATGGTAGCAAGTCAGAGTCCTCTGTGTGGAATTTTCCGGGGAAGAATACTGGAGTGAATTGCCATTTCCTACTCCAGGGAATCTTCCTGACCCAGTGATCAAACCCGCATTTCCTTCATTGGCAGGTGGATTCTTTACCACTGCACCACCTGAAGGGCCCATTATGTTGAGGCAGGTTCCATCTACGCCCAATTTCTGGAGAGTTTGCTGTCATAAATGGATGTCGAATTTTGTCAAAAGCTTTTTCTGAATCTCTTGAGATGATAACATGTTTTATTCTTCAACTTGCTAATGTGGCATGTCACAGTGACTTGTGGACATAAAATCATTTTTGCATCTCTGAGTTCAGCTGAGTTCAATTCAGTTGTTCAGTCATGTCTGACTCTGTGACCCCATGGACAGCAGCATGCCAAGCTTCCCTGTCCATCACCAACTCCCAGAGCTTGCTCAAACTTACATCCATCCAGTCGGTGATGCCATCCAACCATCTTATCTTCTGGCACCCCCTTCTCCACCTGCCTTCAATCTTTCCCAGCATCAGGTTCTTTTCCAATGAGTCAGTTCTTCACATCAGATGGCCAAAGCATTGGGGTTTCAGCTTCAGTATCAGCTCTTCCAATGCTAATATTTTGTTGAGGATTTTTGCATCCATTTTCATCAATGAATTGACCTGCAATTTTCTTTTTATGTGTGATAACTTTTTTGGTTTTGATATCAAGGTGATAATGGCCTAATAGAATGCATTGGGAAGCATTTTGAAGGGGACAGTTTGAAAAGAATTTGTGTTAACACTGCTCTAAATGTTAAATGTAAAATTCACCTGTGAAGCCATCTGGCCCTTGACTTGTGTTTGTCGGGAGTTTTATTTCTTTATTCACACTGATTCAATTTCACACCGGTAATTGTTCTGCTCATATTTTCTATTTCTTCCTCATTTAGTCTTTGGGGCTTGTAGATTTCTGTGAATTTTTCCACTAAGATTATTCATCTTATATATGTGTGTGTGTGTGTGTGTGTGTAATTTTTCATTGTAATCTCTTATGATCCTTTGTATTTCTTTGGTGTCTATTGTTACTACTCCTTTCTAATTTCTAATTTGATTGATGTTGACCTTCTCTTTTTTCTTGATGAGTCTACCTTAAGGTTTATCAGTTTTGCTTGTCTGTAAAACTTGAAAGAACCAACTGTTAGTTTCATTGATCTTTTCTTTTTTATTTTCAGTCTCTATTTCATTTACTTCTGCTCTCATCTTTATGATTCCTTTTCTTTTACCAACTTTGGGTCTTATTTATTCTTCTTTTTCTAGCTCCTTTAGTTTTCAGGTTAAGTTGTTTAAATTTTTTCTTATTTCCTGAGATAAGCTTGTATCACTTTAAAACTTCCCTCTTAGAAGTGCTTTTGAGGCATCTCATAGATTTTGGATCATGTTTTTGTTTTCATTTGTATGTAGATTTTTTCTTTCCTCTTTTATTTCTTGAGTGATCCTTTGATATTTTACATAGCCTACACATGCTTGTGGGCTTTTTTGCAAGTTTTTCCTGTAGTTGATTTCTAGTCTGATATCATTTCAATTTTCTTAAATTTACCAAGGCTTGTTTTGTGATCTAGCATGGAGAATGTTCCATGTGCTCTTGAAAAGAATATATATTCTGCTGCTTTTGGATAGATGTTCTACATGTATTTATTAAGCCACTTAAAGTCATGTCATTTAAAGCCAATGTTATTTTATTGTTTTGCTCTCTGAATGATTTGTCCATTGCCATAAGTGGTGTGTTAAAATCCCTTAATATTGTTGCTTTACTGTCAGTTTCTTCCTTTTTGTCCATTAATATTTGCTTTATGTATTGAGATCCTCATATGTTGGGTATATATATATTTACAATTGCTATATCTTCACCTTGGATTGATCCCTTAATCATTATGTAATGTTCTTCTTTGTTCCTATAACAATCTTAATTTTTAAAGACAATATTGTCTGAGATAGGTATTGCTACTCCAGGTTTCTTTTGATTCCCATTTGCATGGAATACTTTTTCCTTTTTTATGATTGGAGTATAGTTGCTTTGGATGAAGTTGGATGAAGCACAAGCTGGAATCAAAATTGCCAGGAGAAAATCAATAACCTCAGATACGCAGATGACACCACACTTATGGCAGAAAGTGAAGAACTAAAGAGCCTTTTGATAAAAGTGAAAGAGGAGAGTGGAAAAGTTGGCTTAAAGCTCAGCATTCAGAAAACAAAGATCATGCCATCCAGTCCCATCACTTCATGGCAAATAGATTGAGAAACAGTGGAAACAGTGGCAGACTTTATTTTTTGGAGCTCCAAAATTACTGCAGATGGTGACTGCAGCCATGAAATTAAAAGATGCTTACTCCTTGGAAGAAAATTTATTATCAACCTGGACAGCATATTAAAAAGCAGAGACATTACTTTGCCAACAAAGGTTTGTCTAGTCAAGTCTGTGGTCTTTCCAGTAGTCATGTATGGATGTTGACAGTTGAAATGCAAAGAAAGCTGAGCACCGAAGAATTGATTCTTTTGAACTGTGGTGTTGGAGAAGGCTCTTGAGAGTCCGTTGGACAGCAAGGAGATTCAACCAGTCCATCCTAAAGGAAATCAGTTCTGAATATTCATTGGAAGGACTGATGCTGAAGCTGAAACTCCAATCTTTTGGCCACCTGACATGAAGAGCTGACACATTTGAAAAGACCATGATGTTAGGAAAGATTGAAGGCAGGAAGAGAAGGGGAAGACAGAGGATGAGATTGTTGGATGCCATCACTGACTCAATGGGCATGAGTTTGAGTAAACTCTGGAGTTGGTGATGAACAGGGAAGCCTGGCGTGCTGCAGTCCATGGGGTCACAAAGAGTCGGACACAACTGAGCAACTGAACTGAACTGAACTAATAGTTGCTTTAAACTGCTGTGCTTTTGCTGTGCAGGAAAGTGAAACACCCCTACATATCAGGCTGCCTTTTTTGTACTTCCTTTCCATTTTGGTCACCACAGAGCACCAAGTAGAGTTCCCTGTACTATATAGTACTTTCTCATTCAGTTCAGTTCAGTTCAGTCACTAAGTCGTGTCTGACTCTCTGTGACCCCATGAATCGCAGCACGCCAGGCCTCCCTGTTCATCACCATCTCCCGGAGTTCACTCAGACTCACGTCCATCGAGTCCGTGATGCCATC